>JAOUZG010015698.1:655437-688650 GCA_026289955.1 Argiope argentata | reverse complement strand
CCTGTCAGAAAGGCTGCAACAGAATATTTTAAACAGCTAGAGCAGGAAATTTATAAAGCGGATGAAAAATCTTTAGACGTGATCGAAGAACTTTTAGCGAAACTATTAGATAAAGATGATCAGCTAAAGAAACTTGACTCAGATATATTGAATTTGTGTAAATCGCATGATCTGACTAACGAAGTGGAACGTCAGCAAGAATACAGAGATCAAATAATAACGTGGAAAATGCGAGCTGAAAAAATTTTACGAAAAAATGAAAGCGAAATTGCTAATGATAAAATTATTAACAGCAATTCTCAACAATGTTCAATCAAACTTCCGAGATTACAAATACCTCAATTTGATGGAGACATGCTAAAATTTAATGACTTTTATTCTCAATTCGAAACTGCCATACATAAAAATTTAAGTCTTAGCGATGTTGAAAAATTTAACTATTTAAAATCGTATTTAATCAACGATGCTGAAATTGCTGTGCGGGGCTTGGCTTTAAAAGCAGAAAATTATTATGTCGCCATAAATATTCTAAAGGAGAGATTCGGTAGAACTGAAATGATTATTGATGCGCATATGTCACAACTTTTAAATTTAAATCCGGTACGTAAAGCAAATGATGTTAAGTCGCTACGCAAATTATATTCTGTATGCGAAACGCACATGTGTGGGTTAGAAAACAATGGTGTTGATCCAAACAGTTATAGTTCTTTACTACATCCCATATTGTTAAAATCTATCCCTAGAGAATTATCCTTAGAATTTTCCCGTAAAATGTATTCTAAAAGAGAAAGTACTATTTCGGATTTATTAGAATTCTTAAAAATCGAAATTCAATGTCGAGAACGAAACGAACATTTAATCAAAGAATTTGACACCGATGCACGCACAGAATCTAGAGTTAGCACTTATGAAAGGCCTAACCATAAATATGGAAAATTCAATAAGAATAAATTTGAGTCATGTAACCGAAAAAACCAAAGAAGCGAGAATACTCCGCATGCATCCGCCTTTGTAATCGACGTGAAAAAATGTTTATTTTGTAAAAATCCTAAACCCGATCATGATTCTTCATCTTGCCCTTTGCCAGTTGTGGAAAGAAAGGCTCATTTAAGAAGAAACGGGTTATGTTTCCTGTGCCTCACGAAAGCAGGACATATTTATAGAAACTGCCCTTCGAAACGGACATGTGGTAAATGTCAACGTAGACATTCTGAGCTTATTTGCGACGCGACAACACCCCCTGAGCCCGAGAGGGGTGAAAGACCGGATGTAGAGAGGGACGAAATTGTTACTTGTTCAAACATAAATATCAGTGAGGGTGAAATACTTTTAGAAACCTGTTCGGCCTTAATTAAGTGGGGAGAAAGGAGAAAAATGGTAAATATTCTGTTAGATAACGCTTCTCAGCGAAGCTTTTTGAAAAAGGAAATAGCTGACGCGATGAAATTACCCATAATGAGAAGAGAAAAACTGTTAGTTTATACATTTGGTTCGAGAGACCCGATAGAAAAAACGTACGAAGTAGTGAAGTTTACACTTTGCAATTCTCGTGACCCTGAAAAAAGAATTGAAATTGAAGCCTTGCTTTGCGATGTCATTTCTAGTTCTCCTTTTAAAGTATCGTCGAATAAACTAGAAAAGATGCTTAGTAAGAAAAATATAAAGCTTTCAAATGCTTGCGAGTCTTTCGGAAATGAATTTTCTCTTTTAATTGGAGCGCAATATTTTTGGGAAATACATTCAGGCAAAAGGGAAAATTTAACTAAAACTTTATTTGTAATTGATACAATTTTTGGTAAAGTTGTCCAAGGTCGAATCTCACCAGTAGATTTAAACTGCGACAAGAACGTTTCTGTTTTAAAAACAGAATGTTGCTCAGCGTTAAATGAGAATTTAAAATCATTTTGGGAATTAGATGCAATGGGAATAATAGATAGGGAAAATATCTCCGATTGCGATAAGGATTTAATTACGTGCTTTGAAAACAACTTAAAATTCAAAAATGGGAGATATGAAACTAAGCTCTTTTGGGATAAAAGTCCTGACAAATTACCTAATAACTTGAAGATAGCTAAATGCAGATTTGAAAATTTATGTGTGAGAATGAAGGGAAATAACTGGCTTTTGAATGAATATAAGAATATTATTGCAGATCAATTAAATCTGAATATTGTTGAGGAATGCTGTTCGAAAATTCAAAATAACACATTTTATATGCCGCATTCTGCAGTTGTAAGGACCGACAAGGAAACGACGAAAGTTAGAATGGTTTTTGACGCTTCTTCGAAAGATAAAGGTTGTAAATCTTTGAATGACTGTCTCACTCCTGGTCCGTCATTGAATCCTAGAATCCTTGATGTGTTATTGAGATTTCGCGAATTCAAGCATGCATTTTGTAGTGATATACAAGGAGCATTTTTAACAATTGGAATAGCTAAGGAGGATAGAGATTATTTGAGATTTTTCTGGTTTCCAGATGACCAGGATTCGAAGTCTCATAAAACTCTCAGAATGACACGAGTACCATTCGGTGTAACTTCTAGTCCATTTGTGCTTGCTGCAACCATTAAATATCATATTCGAAAATATGAACAAGAACAATGCAAAGCTTATGAAATGCTTAATTCATCACTTTACGTAGATGATTTGTTTTACGGAGCTAATACAATAAATGAAGCTTTAGATCTCTCCATTACTGCCATAGAAATTCTTAAAGACGCGAACATGAATTTAAGAAAATTTAAAACTAATTCCGAAGAATTGAGAAAATTGTGGTGCGAAAGAGGTATGGAGGATATTGAAGAGTCCAGCATGCGTCCTTTAAAGGTTTTAGGAATCATATGGAACATTAACGACGACACGTTTAAATTAGACGTGCAACCTATTCTCAAGATCATCGACAATTTGAGGAGCACTAAGCGCAGCGTTCTTCAGACGGCTGCAAAGATCTATGACCCAGTTGGATTTGTTTCTCCATTTATTGTAATCATTAAGTGCCTATTGCAAGAAATATGGGAATGTGGTTTAAGATGGGATGATGAACTGCCAACTGAATTAAAGAAAAAATGGGAAAACTGGTGCTCGCAAATTTATTCTTTGAAGGATTTGACATTCGAAAGGAAATATTTCTCCTCTCCTTTGAGTCAAGCGAAGGAATTAGAACTACACATTTTTTCAGATGCTAGCCCTAGAGCATTTGGAGCAGTGAGCTATTTTCGCCTTGAAACAACCGATGGATGTGTATCTACAAGTTTTATTACAGCCAAATCACGCGTAGCACCACTTAAGAAATTAACCCTCCCTAGATTGGAATTAATGGGAGCTGTGATTGCTGCTAGAATCCTGAGATATTTAAAAGAAAATTTTAAATTTCCCATATCTAGGGTATTTTTGTGGAGTGATTCGTTAATTTCTCTCCATTGGATCAAAGGAGCAGCTTCCAAATGGAAACCCTTTGTTTCCAACCGTGTGATGGAAATCCAGTCCAACACCGATCCTGTGGATTGGCATCACTGCAGTGGGAAAGAAAATCCTGCTGATTTCATCTCTCGAGGAGCGAGTGCAGAGAAGTTTATAAAAAGTGAGATTTGGACTCACGGTCCAAAGTGGCTTCGTCAGGGAAAAGAAATTTGGCCGAGAGGTTCTGATTTCAACAATTTCTCTATTGAATCATGCGAGAAAAAAATGAACCAAAACGAAATATTGACATTTGTGTGTGAAGCTCATACGAAAGCTGTGCCTTTACTTGATATCAACAAATACAGCTGTTTGAATAAGTTACTTAGAGTTACAAGTTGGATACTTCGCTTCATACACAATGTTAGAAATAATATTAGAAGATATGACGAAATAAGTGCAGAAGAACTTGATGGTGCCGAAAAATACTGGATAAAATCAGTACAAGAAGAAGTTTTTGTCGAAGAAATTGCTTATTTAAAGCAAGGAAAATCAGTGATGAAAAATTCCAAGATTTTGGAATTGAATCCTTTTCTTGATTCTGATGGGATAATTCACGCTGGTGGGAGACTCCAGAAATCGAAACTTACTTACCTACAAAAACATCCCATTGTTATGCCTGCAAAGCATCGTTTCGTGAGTTTGTTAGTTTTAAACTCGCATAAAAAGGTGTTCCACGGAGGGATTTCTGAAACTCTGACTGAAATCCGCGATAAATACTGGGTAGTTAGAGGAAGACAAACGACAAAGAATCTTTTAAAAAGATGTGTGTTGTGTAAAAGATTCAACTCTTCTTCTGGTCTCCAAGTTACTGCACCTTTGCCAGCTGCGCGAATGGAACAGTCACCTCCCTTTTCTATAGTGGGAGTTGATTTTGGTGGACCCCTCTACGCTAAGAACTGTGACAACAAACTCTACATCGTTTTGTTTACGTGCGGTGTAACCCGATCTGTCCACTTAGAACTTGTTGACAATCTGACAACTGAAACTTTTCTCTTAGCACTTAGACGGTTTATCGCTCGTCGTGGACTGTGTTCTGAGATTTGGTCGGATAATGCTCAAACTTTCAAAAGAACTGAACTTGAGCTAAAACATTTGTGGAGCGTTATCAGTCATCCAGAGGTGAAAGACTTTTATGCCTCCCACAAAATCCAGTGGCGCTTTATCGTTGAGAAAGCTGCATGGTGGGGTGGCTTCTACGAAAGACTCATTAGATCGGTGAAATTGGCTCTTCGAAAAACTTTAGGTCGAACCACTTTGTCTCGAGAAGAATTAGAGACTTTAATTATTGAAATTGAAGGTGTTCTTAATTCTCGTCCTTTAACTTATGTGTTTTCAGATTTTCAAGAACCTGCGCCTCTTACTCCAGCTCATTTGCTGTTAGGAAGAAGAGTCAATAGTTTACCTCCTGCCAGACTTACTATTGATACTAATTTAAGTAATAGAAAAATTTTAATTAAAAGGTTTAATTATCGTGAAAGGTTAATTAATCACTTTTGGAAAAAATGGCTTAAAGAATATCTTTTAATGTTAAGATCTACTCAATATGTGAAGCCAACAGGCAAAATTAGAGAATTTAAAGTTGGTGATATTGTACTAATTAATGATGATAAACTTCCCAGGCATTTTTGGAAATTAGGAAAGGTAGTAGCTGTATTTCCTGGCAGAGATGGTAAAATTAGATCTTGTCAAATTAAAACGAATACATCGGTTATTAAAAGGCCTGTTCAATTGTTATACAACCTTGAAACTGATGAACGAATAGTTTGAGTAGTATATTAATATCATTATGTTTTTTAGGGACCTATATTGAGATTTGGAATTTAAATGCAATGTGAAGATATTATACTAAGCTTGTATTTAACTGTATTATGATGAGTTGGTGAGTATGTAAACTATTGTTGTGAAATATTGAATTTGTGCCATTGATATTATGTAAAAGTTGAATTCATGCCTGATGTGTTAAATGTAAAATGTTAAAAATATTTAAATATTATTTAAAGTGAAATTTCCATAACATTGCAACAGAAATATTGACTAATGATGTGAATTTATAGAAATTGGACTTGGACTTTGTGTTAAAATTAGATATGTAAGGTCATAAGAAATGTTGCAATGTGGAAGATTTTTGAATGTTTAATTTGAATGAACCCCTTGGTCATTCGGGGGGGAGTGTGTTGAAACTTTATTTCCACCCCTCGAGGTTCAAGGTTTTCCGCCCGAGGGCGCTTATCCCCCTCTGGGTTTTGGTTGTTTTTGTTAGTCTGTTTCTTTACGTGGTGATGTCTGTTGTGTGTGTTCGTCCCTCCTGTTAAATGTTTGCTGTGTTTAAAATAAAATGCGAAAAATCCACTAGTTGCCTCCTGATCCTTTCTGACAGGTAAGAGCTTTGATTATCCATTTTTCTAATTGAATGAAATAAATACGAATTGAAGTCTAATCAGAGTGAAATAGATATAGCAATTATTTTTAAAATTTTGCTTACTTCCTTAAATAATAATATTTTGAATTATTATTTGGACTATTATTTGGGACTATTACTCCTACAAACAATATTGATTTTTTAAATTGTTATCACTCACTTGACTAGCTCAATACAATCTACATTAGAAAGGGTTCAAATTCATTAGAAAGTGTTATTATAAAACTTTAAATGTAATTGTTTGCTTATCAGCAGTTTCATTTATTTAAAAAATAAATTTTAAAAATGAAAATATTAAAAATTAATAATTGTTTATTAAAAATATTTTTTAATTAGGGTATTTTATCTTACAATTGAAATATGAAAAGAATGAAATTGGTAATAAATTTTGTTAATATCAGTCATTATATTCATTAAATTAATACAATTGCTAAATAATACAATTTATTGAATAAAATTTATGGATTATTTTCATATCCTAACAATTCAGGGAATACAACATTTTAATGCCTGTATCAAACATAAAAATCCTTCTTGCACTTTATGCTTATTTATTCCATATATCTAATATTTCAGTCGGAAATTATCTACTTTGTATAACATACTGCGCTACATATTCCACTTTCTCACCCAATTTTTGACCACACTGCTTCGTTTACCTTGTTCAGTGGAGCGATATTTATTGCACGTAAGGAAATTTGCTTCAATCAATAACGTGAGAAATCACCGTTTCACGATAACCTTGTGTAAATACGGAAACTATTATCTTCCAAAACGGCAGAAATTTGATGTTTACGTTTTCACTCGATGACCTGTATCGAAATGGGCACTGGTTATATCCCTACATTCCTAAGTGGGCAATCAACATTTTACCACTCTACTTTTCACTTTGATTTCATTCTTTCCCATAGATGCGATTGACAAACTCAAAAGGGAATATTACTCTATCTGGTACGAAACTATTAGGATTTTACTAAAAGTCGAATGTTTTTTAGTTTTTCGACCAGTATAGTAGGTACCCAAAAAATTGTTTTTTGTTTTTGTTTTTCGAAAAAAATATTCAGTAGGAAGTAGAGCTTAAAATACAAAAAATAAGAAAAATGATTTTATTAAGGTAATTTTTATGTATATATTCCAAAAACAGTTGTCATTCAATAACCTATCAATAGTCTTGATTTGCTAATAAATATATAATATTAAAGCTGTGATTGAACCGTTTCCGACAAAATTTTCAAACCGATAACGCAATTGAAACCGTAAACACATCTGCTTTTGGAATTTAAATGGATACGTGGTAAAGAAAGGCTGACACTTTGATGTTGCATTCACTTCTCCAATTAAGTTACATTGTGTTTGAATTTTTAAGACAAATTACTTTTTGTAAGATAAAACAGGACATAACATTTGAAGAATGTTTTTATTAGAGGTTGAATGATTTTATACATGTTGCATTCAATTTCCCTATTAACTTATATTGTATTTGAATTTTTAATACAAATTGCTCTTTGTAAGATAAAACAGGACATAAACAATTGAAAAATGTTTTATTAGATTAATGGTTTATGACGTCCAGAGTTAAAGACCAGATTAAAGAACGTTTATGCTTCAGTTGTTAAGCTAATCAAAACAAATGACAACATATTTATTTTTAAACCTGGATTTCGCTCACTTGAGAGAATTAATCCTACTTTCCAATGAAAAATCTTGATTAGATTCTTTTCATTAAATCTTTTTTAGATTCTGTTGCTCACTAAATTTAAAGTTTAAATTTGCATTTGCATTTAAATTTGCATAATTTTTGAGTTTGCATTTAAAAATTTTCAGCAAAACATTTTTATTTTATTTGTAGTGTAATTCAAAACACTTTCTCGAAATCTAAGTAAATTGCAGTAACTTTGAAAGCATATTACATCAGAAAAGCATGACAAACGAAAATATTTGTTTATCGAAACGAAAACGAAAATGTAGTTTAACATCTTAGTAAGCGCTGTACTATTTTGTACATTATGTCCTTTTTTCCTTTGAAAAATGCAAGACGGATTCAGAGGATAAATTGGAGCGGTATAGTAGATATGTGCCATATTACCATGGGTTTCATTTGTTTTTTGTCATTTTTTGATGTCGGAAGATAAGGATAAGCTCATAAATTGAAGTCTTGTTCAATAAGTAAAAATACTTGAACTATTTTAATTCAAGAATACGAGATGAAAGAAAAATATATTTCTACTGTTTTATAGTTTATTTTTATACCATTTAACTATGTTAGGATTCATAAAAAACCGATCAGAGTTAAAATTTATGCCTTCTAGTTGTTTTTTTAATTACCTTACTAGGAAATCTAAACTAATTTTTAATTTATACAACCTCCTATTTATTTAAACACACAATTCTTAAAATTTTATAGTGATAAAGAAAATTTAAAAAGTAAAAGAATTTTTTTTTTGAGTTTGATACAAAAATTAAAACCTAAAACACACACACTGCAGAATCTACAGTATTTCCTAAAAAAAACACATAAATATTATTTTTGTAGTTAATTTCATACTCACATGCACATTTTGTTCTATCCGAAAATTAGATATCGAATATTTACTCTCAAAAAGGATTGAAATATGTAAAAAAAATTCACATTCTTTATTTGAGTTATTTAAAAATTATTTTATGTAATTAGGAAGAAAAAAATTGCTTTGAGTTATATGTATTCTTTTCTGTCTTTTCTGATAGTATTTATTATTATTTTTTTTTCTAAACCTTCTAAAATGTTTTTCATTAATTAAATAACGTATTTCTGATTCAATTCTTTCCCAAGCATAGTATATGATGCGGATTATTTTTGTTCCCGGAAGTAAAAATACCTGCATAATCAAGAATAATTTTTTCCCGCATTTTACTTAGAGTTAATGCTTTAAGTAAAATACGAAAACAGGGCTTGAGAGTATTGTTTTAGTCTTAACAAGCATAATTCCCATTAACATTTCTAATTAGTTGCCCTGAAAATATTAAAGAAATGAGTGAAACACAAAAAAATAACTTCTCAAATAGCTTTATTATAAACACATTGAATTCATCATTACACAACAGTCGCATTTATTGAGGAGATATGCCACTACCACCACCAACGGTTCTCATAGTACGGGCAATCCAATCTAGATAATGAGCAGTTTCGGTATAGACACCTGGATAATTTGGTTGAGCACAGCCGTATCCCCAAGACACAATTCCAATCAAAGTTGACGTACCATCACTTGACTTTTGCACGAAGGGACCACCAGAATCTCCCTAAAGATGAAGGAAAAATCATGAAAAAAAAATCTGAATATAAAAATATCTTATAAGAGATTTAGAAAACTAATTGTGATAGGTTTTTTGCAAATAACGGCCTTTAAACAAAATTTGGAACAGAATAATTTAGCAATTATTTTTCATTTGACACTCAGTTTCATAAACGAAATATTTGTACTAGACGGAGTGAACAAATGAGGAGGTAATTAAATTAATTAATAGGTAAATGGCTCTCTAAAAGTTTAGTGACTGTATTTATATATCGTTGCTGTGTTGTTACTTATGGCATTTTACAAGCCCACTGACAGTCCTGTCAGCGATTAAAGCCGAATGGGCGTCTCTTGTTTTTCAGTAGCGCCAACTAGGGACAAGAATACGACTTAGCCACACACACAATTCACTCCTCCTTTTTACGGACCGGACTTCATTCCTTCATCCACAAGTTGTAATTTTGTCCTGGAACAGAGAACCAGAATCCCCAGCGGTATTACTCTCGACATTGAGGACTTTGGGGCCACTACAGATTTAACGTGCTCCAGCCACTTCGCACACGGAGAGTCTTTGTTTGGCGAGTTCGAAAGGCATTTACATATTAAAGTTTTAATGAAATTTTTAAAATCATGTTAGTTTTTTGAACTATTTTTACTTTTTAATGGCGAAACCTCTTTCTTTTTAAAATAAATTTTATTTCTATTTTGGTATATCTGTATGTTTTTTTTCCTTATTAGAAATTTTATATAATATTTAAAATTACATTTCAAAATGAATAAAGATGATTGCAATTTTTGAGTTAAGAAAAGGCAATACATTTTTGCACTTCTAATGTATTTTCATTGTATTTTAATTTCAAGTATTTACATTGAAATTGAATTTATAATATGCTTATAATAAAATTATTTCGGTTTAAAATGTATCACTGTAATTTGGTAGCATAAGAAATATTTAATGGCTATTTAAATATAATTGATACTGTATACGTATGGTATATTTTAAACAATTGATAAGATATCCTGCTTTAATTAGATAAAGTATATTTGATCGAATTAAAAGAAAATTAACTATTATGATGAAAAATATAGGTTAGGTTTCTTAACCTTGTATGTCCACATTGTTCATATAAAATTTTAAAAAATGTGATTAAAATGTGTCCAACCATGAATTATTTACCAACAGATCTTTCATAACCGTGTTGAAACATTGATTAGGTGGAGACTTAAATTGGTTTTCAAATGAAGTTTGCTCCTCAGTTACATGCGCAATTCAAAGTCAAATGATTTCCATCTCATAGTTGAATAATATGTCACGCTCTTTTTACAAAGAAATCTTTATGAAGCGTAACCACAACTTTTAAGTTGATGATGTTACACTTCATGACTGCATATGTGATACACCTCTCGTTAAGACATCATGCATTTAAATATTATGTAACGATATACATCATGTCTATATAATATGATGGCTATTTATTGTGAATTTCTTGTTTTTTTCAATAAGTTATCTTAATTCACAAAATAGGGTTTCCTGAATAAAATTTTATAACCTAATTTTTAAGTGAGCTTTTTTATTAAGGATTTGACTGTTTATCTACTTTATGAAAAATTAAAATTTGCAATAGAAAGATGTTTTGTGTTGTTAAATTGATATTATCGATAAATTCACTCTCAGTTGTTTCAAATCAAGATCAAATTTAGAAAAGACAATGCAAGAAAATTACCCTATTTTAGACACATTCCTATTTATTTTAATATTTTCTATAACTTATTTTTTAATATTTATTCATTAGAATTTATCAAACCGATCTTGTGAAATATATTTAAAGACACCGACAAGATCAGGTCTGTGTGACTCTTTTGCTGGTACAATCATTCTGGAAAACCTCCAAACAACTTTTTTATGTTATATTATGTTCAGGATAACTATGTTATAACACCAATAATAAGCAATACACAAGTATAAAATTTTATATATTGTCACTAAATAAAGGATTGTGAAATATGCAAGCCTAAGAAAGTCACAAAATTAAGAATAGCAACACAACAAGGGTTCTAAATCGGACAGTGGTGCTGGTTTTTAGGATTTCATAATAAAACTGAGGCTCTATATGTGAATTTTAGTAGAACTTTCGCAATATCGAAGTTACCTTTATGAATGTTTCTAGTCAAGTAGCACAATTGTAGACTAGTTTCAGCCGAAAATTTCTTCAAGAAAGCATCTCTCCTTTAAAACATATCTGTTAGAGACAATTCAGCTTTTTACGCTTGTTTTAAATATCTAAATCACATTTTAATTATTTCTTCTTAACATATTTGATTAAGTGAGATTATTATTCTGTTTTGAAGCCACACGATGATTGTTTTAATACACTTCGATGATACACCTCGTGATTTTGGATTGTGACCAAATAATGAAAGCGGCATTTGGGCAAATGTTCCGTCTTCCTTCTTCAACACAACCCATGTGGAAGTGGATATCTTATGGATTTAATTAGCACCAGACACTCGATTATGGTTGATATTTGAACGAGCATTTTCTCGATCTATGATTCTCCGTTCCAGAGTTGTGATTCTAACACTAAGTCTCGAGTGATAACATAGCTGTTACAATGTGTCAGCTAAATAAGATAAGAAGCCTGCTCTGATGCCTTAACAGCATTCTGCAGCTATTTCTTTGGTTAAAGGATTTAGGCTCGCTTATTAAATATAGTTATATTTTTTAGCTGTTATCATAAATACTACTAATTAAGTACCCATTCAGTTATCTTAGATCTAAAGTAGGATAATCGAGATTTGCATAATGAGATTCGGATGTGAAAAAAAAGGAAGCAATGAACTCCCGAAGTTTAGTATAGTTTAGTCATATTTACGCCCAGTTGTAGAGTAACACTAGAGCTGTTTTGAGACAGACCTATTAATTTTGAGCCATGATCAGATGACGAGGACGACGCCTGAGCTGGCACCCCCCTCTCCACACCACACCAGCTGGAGGACGTTTGGCCATGACAAATTTATCGTGCCACGGATCCCCTTACACGACAGTTCTTCGACTCTCGTAACTTGAAACCCTACGGTTTACAAGCTTACCACCAGGCAACTACGGGCCATAAACTCCAGAACATTAAGGGAATTATTTTATAAAACTCTTATTATTCGTCATTTAATTTGAGTTACTCAGCTTTCTCATTTATTTTATGGAAGCAGATAATTATAATTAAAATCATAAATAGTAGATACGTGAAACAAAGTATGCAATTAAAGTGAGTAAAGAATTAGAAAATGAATTAGTTTCTAGAACGTTGAACGGAACTTTGAATTATTATTTAGCTACTTCCATAAAGCGAATTTTATCTATCTTATCATTTTATATTCAAGTTAAGAGATACAATTTATTTATATTTTTTAATAAAGCCAAATCGAAATACTCAGTTAATGAAAGGATGAATATTTATTATTTGATGCACTCAGAAGCACGAGTTTATTCAAAACTAGCTTACCTGGCAAGAATCACGTCCACCTTCTTCATAACCAGCACATAACATCGTAGTTTCGTAGTTATCTTTATAAACTTCTTTGCACTTCTCGTCCGGTAAAATAGGAACATCAACTGCTTGCAGTTGATCAGAAAGAGAACCTCCTGGGAAATAGAATATTATATTTGTGGTAAATAAACAAAAACATCAAAATTTATCTGAACAATCAAGACAAATGAGAAGTGCTTTATTCAGTGAGCAGAAAATTGGCAATTCTTAAATAAGCAAAAGGATATTCATAATATAACTGTAGGTAAAGGATCATTTCCTAGTTTATTCAGTAAACACATAATTTGCATAAATGACACTTAAATTTGATATACTTTAAAATTTCATAAGTTTTTTGACAGTTGGGAAGTTAATCTGTTTCAAAACATGGAGATTTTAATGGCTGTAAATCCTCAAATTTTCATATCGTGGATGACATGTCTTTTTATAAATTAATTGGTTTTCACTAATAGATTAAACAAGTAAACATTTGAAACTTTCATTTCCGTATACAACATAAAATAATACATTTGTGTAGTGATTCAATAATACATTGCATAAAATAATATATTCAATAAAACATTGCGCAAAAAAATACATTAATTCATAATATAATACATTCAATAGTTTGTTAAACTTTTTAGAGTGTATCTAACTTGAAATAATTTTAAAATCCTATTGTTATTTTGATTTGTAATTTGCAAAGGAGATAAAAAAATATTTGCTAAGGAAAATTCATTAAAAAGCAATTGACTTAATGTAACCTATTAAGTAAAGAAATATTCTCTTCGAAATTATATCCAGAATCAGATATAGATTAATTTCCTTGACAAAAGAGTAAAAATTAAAAGATTTTATTTGCATTTGTAATTCTCCTATAATCTGGTTTTATGGGAGGGCATATTGGAGGAGAAATTATATTGCAAAGTGAACACAACAAAAAAGGTGATTAATTAATAATTGCATTGATAATTTAGAAGTTTTGTTTTCCTTTTACATTAAAAATAAATGATTTTCAGGTGAGCAAATCAATTTCTGAAAAGTTTTGTAGTTCTTAAGTATGTGAAAATAACTCAAAGGCTGTAAGTAATTGAGGAGCGTCTGAATTGAAATTGTGAAGCAAACATTCATGAAAAAGGGCAGTTTTTGATAATTTGTATGAGAATTAAATCTCTTAAAAACTAATGGATTACTTGTTCTCATTCACTTAATGCTCTTTCTGATAAAATGAGGAATTCTTCCGGACAGAAACTCTGATTTTTTTAAAAATTCACTGTTACATAATTCAGTTGCTGTGAAAAAAAAACGCCACGGAAAAAAAAGTCATATTTACTTAGTGAAGATTTTACGGGCTATTAAATGTCGCCTCAAACGGTTGATGAAACAACGCTGTCAAAAAGCGATCGACAGAGAAAAAATTTGAAAAACACAAAGATTAACCCTAAATGTTGTTCGATGTGTTTTTCTTCTTACCAGGTTAATTGGCACCCTTTCAGATTAACTGGAGTATTAGTGTACTAACAACAAACTATTAAAAAAGGTAGTTAATGAATGATACAGGTCATTAAATAGCCCTCTTTTAAAACAGCCTTCAATTTCCTTTTCGAAAAAAAAAATCAACTATATATACAAGTTTCACCGTGTTTTGAACAAGATTTACAATCAACAGATATAACAAGTAATTTAAAAAATAAAAAACAATTTTTTAAATCAATTCCTTCTTTGGATATTAGAAAATATTTTATTTTAGTTACTTTTTACTAAATAATTACAATTTTTGCTCTCCTGTTCCGCTTAACATCGGAAGGAGGGATGCAGTAGCTTCTGAGGATATGGACTCCTTAGCATCCGAATAATGTTCACCTTTGACTCAGTACCCCCAGTGGTATAACACCCGACATGGAGATAACTTGGTGACCAAGTTCAAACTAGCAGCACAAGGGGTGCGAATCCAACGCCCTGCCAACCAGACTATCCCAACCTAACAATTACAACGATTATAAAGAACTATTATGAAGGCCAGAGAATTAGTTTTTAATTAATAAATAAAAAAATTAATGAATTATACTCAAAATGTGTTTTAACATCAAAAGTCATCTACTACAAGTTTAAGCAAATTTACTTGAACTTGATTGGATGAATAAAAAGTATTTTATTAACAATTGAAAATTTGAACTATATATATATATATAAAGGCAGCGTGTGAGCTAATAGTGGGAATTTAAAAACACATCTTACAATCAAATAACTATTAAATCTAAATTTAAAATTCTTAATGAGTACTTTAAACTATGAAATAAATAAGAATTGCGTTTCATAAATATGAATTTAAGCAACTTGAATTAATTACAACTTTTTCTTTCAATGTATAGAAATCTAATCCACATTATGTTGCATTTCCTTCTGGGATATGTAAACACATATAATAAAATTAACAAATTTTTTATTCTTATAAATACATTCTCCATCAAGTGAATTATAATTTGAAGAAATGTTTTGACAACCACCCTGCAGCTGAGAAGATTGATTGATTAATGTAATGATGTAGGTAAAGTTTATAGATGTCATCAGCATGAGTCTTGTCGACACTGAATGTATGAAATCTTAATGTTACTTAATGCTACACAAGAAAGGTGGAAAAGCGATACTTAATCCCTAGTACCATTTATCTTTGCTTTACCAATGAATTAAATCATGTTCAAGTTGTACATCGCAGGAATTATAATAATAAAGGTTTATCTTTGTTTCTTTACCTTGACTGGTTGTACCCCATCCAGAAACAGTAGCCATGCCGGTGACATTGTCTGCCATTTCTTTAGGAGGCAGGCAAACGCCATTTACTAGTCCATCTGAGCCTATTATGTCTATTGGAGTAGTAAGTCTCAAAAGAGCTATATCATTTTTCAAAGAAGCCATTGGAGCATAGCCTTCATGGACTATCGGTATTGCCTATAAAATAAAACTCGTCTTAGAATTTTGCCTCTAAAACATTTTGAAGAATCGTACGCACTTCAATGAATTCATGAAACTTACCAAATGAGTTGTTGGAGTGGCTCGCTTAGTCATATTCATAGCTCCTGCCATAACTCGATACGATGTAAAATATCCACTGTAAGAATATAAAAATACATTTGAATTCTGATGTTATAATATATTTCTTGACTGTCAGTCAAAATATGTGAAAATAAAGAGAACGCGGAAGACCGAAGGTTTTTTAGTGAAAAAAGTTCATTAAAATTTGTTCAATTCGAATCATATTCATGCAGCATAAAATTTTATCCTCTTCATATATACAGGCAGATGATTAATAAAATAATGGAAACTACTGCGAATAAAAGTGGCATTTAGGAATACGTTTCTTAAGTAATAAAATATAATTCTAGCTACAAGGTTCTTTTTAATATAAAAAGTATATATCATAGTATTATAAGATAACTTTATTAAAATTGTATACGCCTTGGATTTTTGTCAAAAGCGAAGAATGTCAGTACTTATACTTTCAAAAAGGTCTTATTGTTGGAACTCAATAATCTGGAGCAAAAGTGGCTAACATTTGGGCTTTTAGGCGTTTCTGGAGGTACTGTGTCTATAACCATGACAACGTACACACAGAGTTGCAAGAAAAGGTCGTCAAAGCAATATAGTGGACGAAAGGAGACACTAAGTGAAAGAGATCGACGGATATTGAAACGGATTGTAAAGTCTAAAAAGAAAACAACAGTGTTCGCAGAGTTCAATCAGCATCTATATTCACTTTACATTTAAGAAGTATCTTTATAAACAGAATAATTAGGATAAAGCAACATTTCCTAAGCCACTTGACACAGATGTCAATACCAAGCTTAACCTAAAATAATTATATTACCACAAAACTTGGACAATTGATTAGTGGAAGACAGTTAAATTACTAGCCGAATCATCTTTTACTTTTTCCGCAACAGGTTAATGTTTGGAGGTCACTTGCAAAAGCGTATGGTCGTGATTGTCTCATACTAAGCAAGGAATTGAATCCATCATGATATGGGCAGCCGTCCTGTGGTTTTCTGCTTGTGCAAAAGGAAGGATCACTTGAAGGAAATAAAGAGATATTTTAGCTGTCCAAGTTTATCCTATGATGCGAATATTGTTTCCCTAAGGAAATGGAGTATTCCAGGATGATAATGTTTCTGTTCATGTTGTTGGACTTGTCCAATCTTGTTTTGATGAACATGAGAATGAAACGAAACATCTTCCTTTGCCCGCCTCCCAACTTTTCTCGAATAACTCCATGAAGATTGGTAAATATTCTTCTAAATATTATTAAACACTAGTATGATTTGATTCTCAGGCTAATCTAAGCATTATTAGACGTTAAAAGTGGCTTTACGCCTTGTTAAAATCCTTGTGTTCTTTTTTGGTGCTTCCATCCTATTCATAGATCATCTGTATAAATAAATATATAGCAGAAAACTATACTTTTTAAAATTCTAGGTGATTTAAAAAATCTAAAATAAAGTTATTTCGTTTGCAAAAGCGTGATCCTATTTAAAATAGAGATTTTATTTAAACATGCACGTGCAAAATCTAAAAATTAAGTTCTAAATTTTTAATTTTTTCAAAGAATCAAGATTTCTTATTCTGATTAATATTTCAAACATTTAAAGATACATTTGTAACAAATTATATTAGAGAGTGTGCAGTTTTTCCACAAATGCTTAAAATCCTTCCTGCATTTCAGGGATTCTTAAACTTTTTCCTTTCACGATATTATCTAAGTATTAAAACAACTTCTGAGACATCAAGTGTACATATTAAGAGAAAAATAAAAGTATCTAAGAAGAAGTACCTATTATTCAGTGATAACCATATGAATATTTATTTTAGTATTTTTATTTGTAAATTTTTAAGGAAATTATTCAGATGACTTTAACGTATTGAATCATTTTTGCTTGATGATTCTGGTGAATATTACAGTAATCTGTTTTATAATACTAAAACATATAAATTAATAGGTAGTGAACGTCTTATAAACTTCATATGCAAATCAGAAATCGTTAACTGCATATTGCGCCTTTACCGAATGCGACGTCATTAGAATGAGCTGTCATCCCATCCGGGTACTTTAAACTTATTATGCATTTTCACGCACTTTCCTAGAATTTTCACACGCTCTCCTTGCATTTTCACACGCTACTCCAAACAGGTAAGTGCGCTCTCAGCCGAAGTGCAGCTTGAAGGCGTTAATTTTGTTATGTTTTGATATTGAAAATAAATTTATCGTAAGTAAATCTGGTCTTAAGAAGGAAAGCAATTTGCATAATTAAAATACGATAGCAGGCAGAACCTCTGTCTAACTTGTTGACCCAAAACAAATCCATTTACAGGTATTTGAATCCATTTTTGAAGAAATATTGGTGCTCCTTAACCCTTGTTTACAGGTACGTAAATATTTCAAACTATAAAACATTCATCGATATTGCAGAAAATATAATCAATTTTCCGAAATATAATACCAAGTTTTGTTGCACTTGTTTTAAATACCCTATTATAAAACAGTTTGTCTTCTAATAGGTAAGTCACAGATTTCTCAGTATTTAACTACAAAATACAATCAGAATGTATCTAGTAAGTAATTATATTGAACGGAGTAAATTTGCATGATAAATATAAACTAAGCAATCTAAAATGAACCTGCATGTTGTCTTGGGTAATTCGGGAATTATATCTTTTATATAAAATTCCTCGCCCTCTTCCTTGAAAAATGACGCAATTAATTCCAGCTACAAATTAGCGTGGCTCAGATGTGACATGTCACTTATATGACTGACTCCATTCTATGTATATGACTATGTCATTTATATTGTATGTATGTGACTGACCCAATTCTATATCTGACTCCATTCTATGTCGCTAGATTAAATCTCTCTTTTTGTTGATTAGCTTTGTTCGTTGATTTTGTTTTCATTTTGAAACCTTAAAGGAGATATATAAATTCTTATCTTGAGTCAAAAATAATAAAGCTAAAATTTAGTAACACAAATTATTTTTTTAAAAATTTTTTATTTTATACATCTAACGATAACTTTCTAGAAATAACGATAAAACAAGAACTTTCGCTTTATTAATTTAAAGATTATCCCATCCGTTACTTTTGAATTACCAAAAGAAAATTAATTGCTGAAAAAAACTTTTATAAACAGCATAATCATTAAAATAAAAATTTACCCAGCAATACAATGAGCTGCTGTCACTGCCCAATCAGGAGTGAGAACAGAAGCTCCACATATGTGTTGATACTTGGTAATTATGGGGAAAGGCCTCATTTGAAGAGACAACTGTAAAAAGAAAAGAAACTGATGTCGATTCTAATTGTATTTTAAAAACACAATATAAAATGATATAATGAATTACAGAAATAAGAAATAATAATATGAATTATTTAATACTCGTAAATGTAATGAATACTGTGATGCAATACAAGATTTTCAACAAATATTCGTATACTGAGTTTATTTAATGCATCTGAAAAATAGACAAAAATCATTATACCCTTAAAATTCATATCAAGATTAGCTGAATATATATTTTTGTGTATTATTTTTTATTTTAATCTAAGCAATTTAAACAATAAATTTATTAAAAAAATTATTTAAATACCTGCCAAGGAAATTCTCCTTCCATTGCATTGCGCCCTCCAACAATTTTATTCCCGTTGTTCGAAACTTTACTTATGCCACAATTCGCCATGTTAACGCTTTCATCTGCTGCTGTGAAAATGAAAACCGCAATTAAGATTTTATAGGAAACTATTCTTTAAATGGCAGGGTATTGGAAAAACATTTCCAATATTAGGATTATTTTATTGCCATATTTACAAAAAGTAATGCCTGAAATGGCGGGTCAATGATTGATACTTTTGTTTAATTGCTGAAATATAACGATTAAAAAAATCTACACTTTGTTTGATATTGTACACCAGATTTGCAATAATTGGATTAATACAGCAGAAATTAATTGAAGTATTAATTTAAAAAATTTCATTTAGTAGCATGGTAGCAGTAGTAAGGAAGGACAGGTAAGGTAGCATTAGCGAAGGAAAGACGGGACCCAATATATATATATATATATATTTGGATTTCTCTCTCTTTTGAAGGTTAAATATGATGAATTGAATGATAAAGAGTAATTTACTCGGGAAATCCTTTACCCTTTCCGTATAACTCTATAGAAATAAATTTAGAAAAATATATTTGTCAAAATAGAACTATGGAAACTATGTCAAAATAGAAGTTGTGGAAAGGTAACCTGCATAGAATGGTACGCTAAATTTCAACATATTTTAACTAAATCTCGTGAAATACTTGTTAATAAAACAATCAAATGCTTCCTATTCTTTCTTGGGAATAAATATTTTTTTAAGTAAAAGTCATTGTTTATAGCTTTAATTTATTAAATAAAAAAAGAAGTAAAGAAAACAAATATCGTTATGCAAATAGAAGAACAAACAAACAAAGTCTGAATTTTTTAAAAATTTGCTTCCTTAGATTTCACAAGATTTTTTTTCCTGTAGAGATATAGGACTTCGGTTTTCCGTATGCTTTTTCTTATGTTAAGGTGACGGACCCAGGCAAAACAAAATCATTCATCCTTTCATTATCACGGCGAACACGCTTCAGTCACCTTAAACTACTGCGACAAATTGCTGTGACAAGATGTCGAGCTTCCGTCTTTTGATTATCTTTTTGGTATTTGACTAATTATACTATTAGATAATTCCGATTCAGCAATTAGATTAGTTAAGATTTTAGACATTCAAACTAGGATAAAAGGAGTCCAGGACATAATTTTCCACTTTTGGTCCGTTTTGGTTTTAAAAACACTAAAATATTGATTACACTTACACTTTCAGATTTATGTCTATAGGACATTTATACAATATTGTCCACCCCCATATCAGCCACAGATATAACGAATAATAATAAGGAGATGTTTATATTAAGCTATGAAATTTCAAAGCTAGAATAAAGGGTTATTATCGTTCAATTGGTAAATAAACATTATTTTTTGCTTACAATTCGCGTTTAATTCAAAAAAATATCTTAGATAAATACAATCACACATTTGTATCATAATGTCTGATTTTTGAAATTAATCTTAGTAATTACAAAAAACTATAAATTATTATTGTTAAATTATTAAAATATTATTGTTATTATTGTTAATTATTTTTATTAAAATCATTTCTTTGGAATTTTTTGCTTAAAATTCACGTTTTATTCAAAAAAAATCGTAGATAAATACAATCGCAAATATGTATCATAATGTCTGATTTTTGAAATTAATCTTACTAATTACAAAAAATTATAAATTATTATTGTTAAATTGTTAAAATATTATTGTCAAATTGTTAAATTATTATCGTTATTATTGCTAATTATTTTTATTAAAATCATTTCTTTGGAATTTATTGGTTTCATCCTAACAATAATTTTATAAGAATGTATAAATAAAAATGTCGCGCAAGGCCGTGTCTTTCACGCTCATACATGATTTGTCACACTTGTTTTGGGGATTTTTACATTATTTTATTAAATTTCTTTAAATTGAAACACCCTCAGCTGTAACGTATCAACCACTCTGGCGATTTTCTGTTTCCTGGACTATAGGTTTCGTTATGGTATACCCAAATCTATAGGCCTCTTTTACAAAACGGAAAGGATTTTTAATCAATCTTTATTCTTAATATACTACCCCGGTATCCAGGACTTAAATATTTAAACACTAATCTTTATGGCTTTATTGTAAATGATTTATTAAGTAAAAAAATTAACTTTTTAATTTCCAGGATTAAAATGCATGAGAAAAATGATTATCTTCTATATTATTTATTAAAGAAGTCGGGAAGAAATGTTTTTTCTAGATCCATTCTTTACAACTTATATTAAAATATATTAATATATATGAATTCTTATAATAAATAGAATTTGTACTGAAACCTTATTTCTTTCTTCTACCTAATTCTAATCAAACAATTATGTTTAAACCTAAAACCTGCACACTAGGTAGAGGGTTAATTTTACGCAGTGAGCGATTTCGCGCGCTCTTGTTTTTGGTTGTAAAAAGCACTGAAATGATCTCGAGTGCTATGTTCACATAGTGGGAGTCAGAATATATCCCCTCATCAATTAATATCTCTTTTTTTATAGGAGCATTCGAAGATATTGAAAGAAATTGGCGTTTTTCTTATAATATTAGGCTTCCAGATTTAAGTCAAAACATTTTTTCAGAATCAGCAAAAAAAAAAAAAAAAAAAAAAAAAAAAAAAAAAAAAAATAGCGAATGCTGAGAAATTCGACGTTTTTAAAAATACAATAGACAATTCTTTGAGTCAATTTAGCAAACTTTAATAGTAAAGTATCTGTTGAATTAATGAACTTTTAATGGAAAATTCTTTGCAGTAAAATAGCTGGTGTTCGGTATTATCTCATATCAAAATAAGAACGCGGTATTCATCCATACTAAAAATACATTCCTTAATGAGTACCACCTACGTTTCATAGGTGCCTTGAAATTATTCGCGAATTAATTTGGTCTAGTTACATTAACGTCCCTTTTTAGCGCAACTTTAGGGTTATTTTTGGCTGGACCTTGTAATTTTTAACCACGGTCAGATGAAGAAGACGACACCTGAGCTGGCACCCACTCTGCAAACTTTTACACCAGGGAAAGAGAGTTTAAAATCCTGTTGATTTAACATGCAGCAAACCTGCTTATACTACGCTTCTGCAGTAAAATCGCTTCTCTCCTATTTTGAAGCCGAAACCTCCGGGCCCCTGCGAAGTACTAATAAGGAATCTTGGAACTAAGTTGAATTAAAAGCAGCTTTGAAAGAGCATTTTTTTTTGGAATTTCTGAAGCCCCTTTACGCGAGACAAATTTTTAAAATAAACTATTCTGAAAAATCACTTTACAAGGAAGCCAGTTTCCTTATTTTCCCCCACAACAAGAGTTCCTTGAACATTCTCTAAAGCTAGCTGTACCATTTTATAGGCATTCGGAAATTGTTTAGCAGTTTTGCTGACCCTATTAACACAAATTTATTTCAATAAATAAGTAACAATAGCCAATGTCGATAGATTGGTATCAAATGCATTATGCACTTTTTTAAAAAAAAATTGGCAGGCATTAGCTGTATAGATGATAATAACTAAGAAAAAAATCAATTAATACTTAAAAAATTACAAGCAATTTTCAAAAAGTGTAAATTAATCGAAAAATGAATCTACAATAAGACCGAACAATAGCGGTGCAAAAGGCTATGAAAGTATCGGGGCAAAACGGAATGAAACATTCAAGCGTTTTAATATCCCAGAAAACTGTAAATGACTTCATTCAAGCGTTTTAATATCCCAGGAAACTGTAAACGACTTCATCGTCGCTTGTGCTTTCAAGATTGCAAAAAATCAAGCATTTAAAATTGCAACGATGACAATAAGTTTAATTTCATAAACTTGCTTTAATTAAGTTCATAAAGGGTGTTGAGAATAAGAAGTCTGTCTGAATTTTAAATTTGTTATCTCAAATTCGTTTAATAATGTTCGTTATTTAACAAATCATTTCTTTTTTTTTTACGAAAATACTGAAAGGTAAAATAAAATGGATTAAATTTACATTGTATTTATAAGGTTCATAAAAAACAATATTTTAAGTCATGATTTACAAAATCTCAACTTGCGCAGAATTCTAGTGCTAAAAATTGACCTCCATAGAAGTGAATGCGGCGCACAAGCACTTCTTAGAAAATAATTGACTATTAAATAAATTTTACAGCATTAGGTAAAAAAATAACTGTTTCACAGTGCAATAAATGGTTGCACTTAATGAGTATTGAAAATCACTGAGCGAAAAGTCATTACTAAATTTACTATAACAAAACTTCCTTAACTGCGCGAAATTTTTTCGATCTCCTTTATTACCCGTTGTTTACGAAATATATTCAATAGTGAATCTGCTGAAATCGGGTTTTCCGCATATTTCTGATGAAGAAATTGAATTGTTCTCCGTTAAATTATTTATTCAACCTTAATCTGTGAAATTACTTCTTTCTCTTTTATTCTTTCTCAGTTTAAATGTTGTTTTTAATGAAAAACATTGGTTTTGAACATTTCTTCAGCATCTTTTAAATTATTATTCTAGATGCTGAATAGAAGTGTTGGGAAACGCGGATTGTAGAAGGTGTTAACTTCCTCATAACTACAATTGTTCAAAGCTCGAAGTTTTTATGATGCCGTAATAGTAGCTATCAGTTTTGTTAGCATCATGCCTGTTAAATTATTTACTCAACTTTAATCTGTGAAATTACTCCTTTATCTTTTGTTCTTTCTTATTTTAAATGCTGTTTTTAATGGCAAACATTGGTATTGAACATTTGTTCAGTATCTTTCAAATTATTATTCTAGAAATTGAATAGAAGTGTTGTGAAACGAGAATATTAGAAGGTGTTCACTTCCTCATAACTGCAATTGTTCAAAGCTCGAAGTTTTTATGATACTGTAACAGCAGCTATCAGTTTTGTTAGTATCATAACTTTTTAGTATAAATTTAGTTTTTCTGGTAATGCACATCAATATTCGAGGAACTAAGAATTTAAATAGGTCGTTTATTTAATTATAGATATGGAAGGATTAATAAAAAAATTATTAGTTTATTACTTATTGCTCTAACAATAATGCCTTTGAGCGACATCGGGATAAGAATCAGGTAAAAGAATATGTAATAATTGAAACGACGAAGTGAATTAAATTCCGTAAAGTGCTAGCCGCAATTAAACATTTATTTACTGCTCTTGCCATATCAATGTTCTGACCAGTTTTTTAGTGCAAAATGGAACATGTTGGTATCGATCTAAAAAGCAAAATGAACTATTTCTCATACATTTATCAAACTAATTTTTTAGTCAACATGAACACCTTAACACATAAAAAAGTTTTAAACCCTGAATCGAATATTAAAATAAGTTTTATGTTTCCTCAATTTTTATTCATCATTTTGTAAAAACTTATACATAAAGGAATTATAATAAGAAGCAGAATTGGACTCCAATTGGTCTGTCAAGCTAGATATATTTCAGAAACGGAGATTAAAAGTAAAAATTTTCATTTCTGGAAATAACAACTTATAGATATTCGGTACATGAAACTCTCTGCGACTTTCGGAGTTTATTTTAAGTCGATTATTCTAGGCATTGTTTTGAAGATGAATTGCAAAGATATTTATTATACTGAATATTCCAGATTTCTTTATAATAATCAAGAATATTTTGCATTATAGATAACTGGTGCACAAAAGATACCATTCTAATAAACAATGGCAATCAGTATATTACTTTTTTTCTTGTATAGCAGGATATAAGCAGTTAATAACATTGAGAATAATTCTAAATGCTGAGGGAAAAAAATTATAGTTTGACATCTCAATAACTGTCTCGAATAATATTACTTTCACAAGTATATAAATTATTCTCAGTATTGATCTTTATTTTTAATATCTTGAAGTTATTCTTAGGGCTATGATTACGCTGTAAATAAAATGGAAACATCTTACTGATAGAATGGATACATTTTAAAATACAACGATCCGAACAAAATATTTCTTAATTAATTTTAAGTTATTTAGTACTTTGTACCAGTTGTTGCTGGCTGAATGATTTCGATTTCTAAAATAACAGTTGAATTTTAAAAAAGTATACTAAATGGTTTTTTATATTATTCGTAGAAAAAAAATCTTTTGTCAGCTTGAGTTTCAGAATTTTTTAAATCTTAAGATTGAAAAAGTTTAACTTTTACAAATAATCCTTTTGTTAAGCATTTATGAAGTATTAGGAGATTCGATTAAAAGTAAATATTATGATTAACATAAATCAAAATAGCACTTGATTTGTATAATTTAAAAAGAAAGAAAAAACGAATTTGTCAGTTTTAAATAGCTGCTTTATATTGTTAAGATTGTTCGATTATTATTATTTTACTATTCACTGATTAACAACCACAGAAAAATACAGATATTTTAAAATGAATTTTAAAAAAGGCTCAAATTAGTAAAAAATTATTAGTATGTTTACCTACTAAAGTCTTGGTAAAACTTTATTTCTATCAATAGTTTATACACAATAAAAGATACGTAATATTTTAATGCATGTATTTAATAAGGAATTTACGAGTATATTATATAAGAAACACTAATAAAAATACCATTCTTAATGGTAATATATTGGAAATGCAACTCTGATTCATGAAATCAAAATTCTAGGATTTATAAGGAAATATTCATTATAAAATAAAATTTAAGAAAGAAATTTACGAACCTACAACAACCAGGAAAAAACTTATGAATAAAAATACGTAATTCCTTTTAGAAGACATCTTATCCTGAATATATTTTCTTGACAAGAATATCCAAAGATTCAATGTTTTAGAATTTGTGTTCTTCGAGTCTTTATAAATGAAAAATATTTAGGATAATTTTGTTTACGACCAAGCATTGTTCGACATTTACAAGCATACATAAATAAATTTTGAAAGAAAGAAATGCTGAAAAAACATGTAGAATGAAAAGTAGGTGATCTTATCATATAAAGCAATAAATCTCTTTTATTTAGGTTTTTTTGACAAAAGATTCAACAAGCATTTTTTCTTTGTTTGTGCAATAATGTTTTTTTTATTATTTTCAATCAGTATTTCTCTGGATCCAGTCTATGTAGTGCGATACTCTGGTATACACTCCTGGAAATCCAGGACGCGCGCATCCAACACCCCAGGAAACGATGCCAATCAAAACGGCACGTCCATTCTGTTGCTGTATGAGTGGACCACCGGAATCTCCCTGAAAAAAAAGAAATAACAATTTTATGCTTAGTAATATTTTCTTACTAAGAACAACGAATGAATTGAGATTGATAAATAATAAGTAGTTCATAATTTTACGGAAATAATCAATAATGTGTTACGAACAATCAAATGAATCATATGATTGAATATTTAAAATGTTAAATTGGACTTCTTAAATTTCTTTCGGTTGTGACTCAGTATTTCGACTGAACATTTGTATTTGATTCCTCGAGAGATAAAAATTGTCATTAAATCTATAAATATCGCTAAATTCATGTTTGAAATACCGGATTACAAATTTTGTAGTCACTTGTAAATGAGCACGACGTACAAAACTATTCACGATCCCAATTGACCGGTAAAGTACCGCAGGCTGTCTTCCATTTCGAACTGTTCCATTAAATATTTTCACTTTGCTCTTCATGTATTGGATTTTTTATGGGTTCATATGAAGAGTCTCATCTATAAGGATAGTGCCATCATTTACCTTTGGTCTAGATATCATTGAAAATTCTGTATATGTAGCTAAAGTCTGAAAAGCAGATGGCAGATGTTGCAAATCACTTCGTCTGCATTAAAAAGCGTGGATGTGAGCATCAACACTGCTTAGCTGCAAATTTTGAGCATTTCGAACAGTTTGTTTCCATGAAGCATATTCCACAAAGTTCATCAGTTTTATTTCCCTCCATGTCTATAATTCTAATATTTCATTGTTTATGGGCAAAAAATGCTGCCCATAGAGCATGTGTTCTCGATTAAAGGCTTTTCTGGATATGTTGCATCACACCTTAAAACTTGTATCAAGACTTTTGAAACGCTTTCTCTATTTGAATGAAATATTACATCTCATTTATGTTTTAGGATACAAACCATGACAAATCTTGCTGGTTCAACCATTTTATCTTCTTATCGGCAGAACGCAAACTTTCTACTGAGCATTTCTGCTTTTAAAATTCTGCCGTGTAGTTTTTCCTCCTGTCATTTAATTTCCTTGCTATGTATTTATAAATATGCTTCTTTGGGGCATGAATAAAGTAAATATTTAATATTTCAATCAAATTCTTTTATTTTGATTAAATTTACATAGAAAATTTAAGGTTGAAAATGATAATTAAATAATTATAATTTGGAACATAATTTAACACAATTGTTTGGCAAATTTTATCGTATGATGATATATTTAATTACTAATTTTGAACATTTTGGCAGAAAAAAATCCTGTTAGGACCCCAAAACTTAATTGAGATGTATGTTGATAAGTAAAGGACTTCGATGGAGTTTAGATGGAGTTCGAATCTAAACGATAAGAAAGGATAATTTCGTTAATGGTTGAAAGAAATTCGTTTTCAGTTTTTTATTTGAATTCTCCATTGAACCGGCATTATTTTAAAAAATTATAAAATAAAATACTATTTCACCCCCAAATAATGATATGCGTTTATAAATTTTTGAACTTTAAGCAGGTACTCGAAGTGATTATATAAAAATTCTGACATCGTAAAATATTGGTGTCCTTACAAAATTGCAAAAAATGAAGAAAAAAATCAATTAGTATTGGAAACAAGCAAAAATAAGTTCATATTGATATGAAAGAAATATTTAGTTCGTAAAGCTAAATAGACTATTTATTATTCATTCATATTCGGAATGGAAAAATTTACTTGTTAAATTCACATTTGTTTTAAAGCTAAATTTCAATTTCTTTAAAATAATAATAATAATTTTTTAATAAATTTTGAATCGCATTTAACCGACAAGGTCAACACTTAAGCCGGCGTTCTATACCACAAGTTTACGCATTCCGTCAATACGAGAACATTAAATCATTGATGAAGGCTTTACATACTATAGTGGAAGTGAGTCTTGAAAATAGAATTATTTAATTCCGAAAAAAGAATTTAAAAAATAGAGATGATGAATCCTTTCATCATTCTTTTGTCATTTTTTTATTCTTTTTGTTTATATTAACTTAATATTTTTATTAATTTGGTTAAGCTTATTTGGGTTTTAGATGTAGCAGCATTATCGTGCTCTACATACAGCGAATTTTTTATTAGTTTAATTCAGAATAATTTATTTTCATTGAATTTCATAATGTTTGTATTTTTGAATAATTTCATAAATATATATGGCCTATTCTAATAGTAGAATAAAAGAATAAAGGAAAAATTATGACTTCCGTATTTTTTAAAAACAGAAAATACACATCCTCAATATTTTTTTAAATATTCACTAAAAATAAGTATTTTTATTATTTTTTTATCCTTTTTGATTCATGCAACCGAAACGCGAAGTAATCAATTCGAATTCTCTTTGCGATAAAAATTATCATATTATTTACATAATCAATTAAACCCGTACTTACCGACCTTATGTGGACTGAAGTGTAAAGATCTATAATAATCCGGAAATGTTATTGCTCACTCTAGTGGATATAATTTACAAGGAGAATTCATCAAAATTGTGTGACTAAGGTCGTCACAAAATGTATACACCAAAGCAAAGGGAAATAGTTATTGCATTTTGGATAATTTCGTTGAAATTATGTATAAAATCAGTGTATAGGGTTTTTTTAACCTTTTTCTGGTGTCTTTGAGGGGTAAGACATGGGCTGCGGAGTTGGAAGGTTCCAAGTTCGAAACCTTGTTTCTATGCAGATATGTCATATGTGATAGCCTACGCATTCTAAATCCGACATTGTGGGGCAATTGCCATTCTGCTTGTGGGACGCAAGAGCTTTGAGAGGAGGACGCGGTGTTGTTTCTGTTTTCAAACCAGGGCTCATTGTTTCTTAAAAACAGGGAACTGTAGCTAAACCAAACAAAATCTATCACCTTTGAAACCTACCTAAACCCTTTTGGTCGCAAGCGTTAGAGTCATATTTAAAAGATGATTATTGACAATGTGCTATAATTTTTAGAATTACTTAAAATTAAATTTCAAAGTATTAGAGCCATTATTCACTTCAATTATTTTCTTTTAAGAAATCCGTTCTTACAAGGCTTGAAGTTGAGTTTTTCAACATAGTTGATAGAGTTTGTGCTATTAAGTAAACTCGTATGAAATAGAAATCGTATGAATTGCTAAATTTTATTTAATATTTAAATGCACATTGTTTTGGGTTATGTTGTGATGTCATATACTTTTTTTATGAGATCCGTAACTGAAGTAATGTTGCACATTTGACTTGTTCCATTTGTGTATAAATTCACTAAATTACAGCCACATTAACTTATTCGTGACAATGAACACCTGATTTGTAAACACTGATGAAAAATAAAAGTTATTGTGGAATTAAAACCAAGTAAATATATTAGTAACCAAGTTGATATATTGCCGTTTCTTATTTAATAGTTACTTGCTTTCATATAACAAATCTTACCAAATTACAGATTAATTTGATTTTTTGTAGTGAAGTCTCAGTTTGGTATTTGTCTAGTGATAATTAGAGTGCCCTAAGTTCAGATTTTAAAAAAATTATGCGAAATTTCTAGCCTTTAGTATCAATTTTTTAGGTTTTCTTTAAGTACTTGTTTATCTCATTTGTTCCATGCTTCTAAAGATGGAATTTTATAATCGATTCTTCATCGCTTTCTGACGTGCCGGAATTTTAAAATTTATCACACTTAAGAATTTTATGTTACAATTTGCCACTTTAATAATTTCAGAATTTAATGACCGTGAAATCGATTAATTTAATAAAATTTTGATTCCAAATGAATAGCACTATCAAGAAGTGAATTCGAACATTATCAAATATTCCATTATATTTTTAACAAGGAATTATAAATTAAAAATTTTAAATGTACAAACTAATTATAGTGATAAATTAAAGGTTAAAAATGTAAAAACTAATTAAAGTGATAGATTAAAGGTTAAAAATGTACAAACTAATTAAAGCGATAAATTAAAAGTTAAAAAAATACAAACTAATTAAAGTAATAAATAAAAAATGTAATTTTTAAAAAATTAACTTCATTAAATTGACTTTATTATTTAATCAACATGCAAAGAATATGGAAAACTATTTTTATCATCACTTTAATTTTTTCGAAATCAGAGGTACAAAAAGGTTTCTTAGTAATTCTTATTCTAAATTTTAGTAATAGTAATTCTAATTTTTCTAATTTTGTGTTTCAAAAATAGAGTAAAACAAAACTTTCTAAAAACGTAATCCAACGTATGAAGAATGCAGCATATGAAGCCTATTAATATGTTACTAAAACATATTTATTTCTCGATTATAAGATAATACGTATGAATATTATCAGAGTGTATAAATTTTAATGATTTCATTTAGATATAACATTTTTGGAATAAAGAAATTTCATTTTAGAGCAACATTACAATGGTATACTTTTATCAAACAGTACGATGACCTGATAAAAAAATATTTATTACTACAATGCCCAGATCTGATTAATACAATTCACTATTGAAAGTGCAGAAAAATGTGATTGACGACGCTGAAACTTTCTCCCATTTTGTAATTTTCTCAATAAAATCACGAACACAGATTTCAAAATATATATAAATATATCGATACTTAGGTATACTTTCAACTTGATATTTTTGTTCTTGATCATACTTCATTACGTTTTTTTTTCAAAAAGCAAACTAAAGTTATAATTTCAACAATCTATGTATTTTTTTGTGTTAAATCTTTCTTTCTGCTATTTAAAGTTTATTTAGAGATAGCACTGATTCGTTTCTAGATTGCATCTATAATCACATGTTTTACATAGCGATAGAGAAAATAAATAACAGCAAAAGTGTAAAGTTTACGATGCGTTATCTTGTTCCAGATTTTTTTTTCGCTCCATCCTGGCGTTTCCGTGTTGATGGGAACGCGACACATTTAGCATTATCACGAGAGAAATGTGTAGAAATTACAAAGCATTTTTACTTACAGAATTTGGAAACAAATACAAGAAGGAATCCCTTGAAAATACAATTTCGATGTTGAACTTTAAATTAGAATGCGATGGAATTGTTCAAAGATAATCTACGAATTATTCAGTACATTTACAAATGATAATTATTTAAAGTCAAAATATTTGACATTTTTTATTCAAAATAAAATCTTAAAAATATATTTTTTCACATTTACCTTTGATTTTTTGAAGGGTATATCCATATTATTTTTCCTTATATTAATTACTGGACACATGGAGGCTTCACGCCAATTTACTTTTTATAAATTATTTAATTATAAACCGAGAATCATTGTTTTGCTTACTATGTTACATTGATATGTTTGTTATTTAAATTTTATGTTAACTTTTCTGTTTATCTGAACTGCTTTATTTTCCTTTTTTTTCTGTTCTTTTTCTAGTATGTTGTTACTTTGAAAATTATTAAATGATGATACTTTATAGTATTAAAATTCGGATATATCAATAATTCCCGTTTTTTGTTAATTATTCTTATATTCCAGAGAGTGTAACATGTATTTATTTTTTGCTGTGAGGAGAACAAATTATATTTCAGATCAGATTCTTTATTTAGCATTCAAGACTTAGAAAAACTATCACAAATTCTTAATATATGAAACTTGTTTTATCATAAATTAAATAAAAAATATATAATAGTTTTAATCGAAAACTATTCGATATTAAATATTAAAAATAAAAGAAGTACAGATTCATGCGGTTTTAACTTTTTATTTGGAAAGTTTTAAACCAATATAAGCAAAATTTCATATTTGGTACACAATGGGAAAAAATGTTCAAATCATTTTTTTTCTATTAAAGTTATGTGGGATAAATTGAATTTCTATATTTCTAGTCTTTCTGCTTTTAAAAAGAATAAAATTTATCAAATCTTTCTTCTTTTTTTAAACCAAATCTACGCAAGCGCATTGAATTGAAGTGATAAGAGAACTTATCAATTCAATGTCCTCTTGAGAAAGAATATATATTATTTTAAAAGTAGCGCCTGGTACTGAAAAAAAAATGCTGACTCTTCTTTAATTGATAATCATTTTAAATTGATATAATTTTGAGTACCTGGCCTCAATCTTGTTTTCATGGCAAGACTTTTATTAATTTCTTTTTTTTTATAACAAATCTTTAACGAATTTCCTTACTTATCTTTTCTAATGCATATTTCCCGATTTTTTTAAAATATTTTTATCACAAATCTTTAATGAATTTTCATGAATTCATTTATATCAAATCTGTTTGGAATTTCAATGAGGATATTTCACAACAAATCTTTAGCAAGATTTTATCTCATGACCATTGTAATATCAAATTATTTCCTCTTCATTTTGTTTAGTACAAAGGAAAATTTGTTAGTTCTTCACACTTGGCTGATAAGCAAACATTAGCCAAATTATCATTTGTTTTTATTAATTTCTACAACACTATTTAAATTTTAATTACATTTTAATTAATTCTGAAATTATTCTTTAAATGTAATCATTTAATTTTTAGCTCATTGTTTTAATGTAGTGATCTTGGTTTTTAAATATATAAACAGTATTTTAGTTTTGTTAGTTCTTCACACTTGGCTGATAGTGCATTTAGTCGGTAGTACATTTAGTCAGCTTATCATTCTTTTGTATAAAATTCTGAGAATATTAGCTAAATTGTAATATGTTTTTTTTTAATTTAACTGAAATCATCATTTTTATTTATTATTTTAATGTAGTAATCTTTGTTTGAAAACAT
>JAOUZG010015698.1:611393-655037 GCA_026289955.1 Argiope argentata | reverse complement strand
TATATATCATGGTCATAATAAGTATGAATTAAAGTATTTACCTGACAAGAATCAACGCCACCTTCTAACTCTCCAGCACATAGCATCTCAGGAATAAAATAATTTCCAGGGCCAAAAAGTCCAAGACATTTTTCTTGAGGTATTAGAGGAATCTCTACTGACTGCAGAATGCTAGACATATCTCCATCTAAATCATAATAGTAAAGGAAATTTCATAGCTATTTTTTTTATTAAATACTGTAATAAATCGCTCATCCGTCTTTTTAATGCGTAAAATTTAAATGCTTAAAATAAAAAAATACAATTAATCATAAATCAGCTTTGTTGAGTATAATTAACTTTCTTGCGTGGGGCAATATAAAAATCAGGTCTCAATTATTTCATACAAATTATTTACATTATTATAGAAGGATTTAAATAAATAATATTATATTATTATGGCATTTAATTGTACAATTCTGTTAAAATGATTTTATACTTTTGGCTGATAATTCACTTCTTTATAAAAGTATTTGGACTTTTATATGAGTAAAGAAGAGCTGGTTTGCCCCAAGATTTAACAAATTAATTCTATTCTTGCAGTAAATTCTTATCACAACAAATTTTCGCTTTATTTTTTAATTATATTCCGAAAAAGAATACAGAACTTCTAAGTCTGTTTTGTCGTTTGGTTTTCAACTAAAATTTTGTTGACGGTATTTAATTACTTATAAATTTAGAAAAGAGATATGTTTTACTTAAAGTGGTACATATATTGACTTAAAAAGGATATTTTAGGTTACTGTGAAGTACTACGAATATTGCACTTATTTGCACTGTTGTGGTGAGGAAATTGAACTTATGCCATGGATACAAATAAATCCAAAAAACATAAATATACGTTTTTGTGTAAATCTCCTAGATTTGTGAAAATAAATTGCTCCTTTTTCATCTGTTGGTTATTTATATGCATTAAAGATTTTATTCCTTCTAAAAGTTTAATCAATTATAAATTACATTCAATTCTTATGAATTAAAATTTTTATAGCATTTCTTGTAAATATTTTCTACACAGTGCAAAAACAATCCCATGCCTTTAACTTATTAGTCACTTTTACTGAAAGAAAATTTCCAGAAATAGCCATTTTTGTTACACAAAAGAAAATCCAAGTGTTGAAAAAAATTATTTGGTAAAAGGAAGTTTTTCCCCCAAAATAACTTTTTTTTCCTTACAGTACACTGCAATCAAGTAAAAATAAAAATTTCATTTAAAACAAAATTTTATTTTAAGAAGATTTTTATATTAAGCTACTGAATTCTGTTGAGTTTTGATTCACTTGAATCTACCCCAGATCTTGTATATGTTTTTTATATGTATTTATTGGCTGTGCTTTTACAAAAAAAGTTTTCTTTTTACAAAATCTACTTTATTTTTAAATAGAAATAGATTAGATGAAGTTTCACGATTCACAAAGATAATGGCATCTTCTTACACCTGTTATAAATATTAGGTGTTCTTAATTGATGTTTTAATATTTAAACTTCAAAAAGCCAGAGTTTTAAACTATTTTGATGAAAATTATTGCATCATTTTCCTCCATTGAGGATATAATGTGTATTTACAGACTATGAACCATTTAATATAGATTATAACGTTGTACATATATATGTGATAAAAAAAATATGCAAAAATGCTAAAAAAATTGATAAATATAATTTTTAAAAAAATTGAATTAAAAATTCCCTTTGTAGGTTGGTAGATTTGAAATATGGATTCCATATCCACATGCAAGCAAAAATTTAAAGTAAACGTTTATTACTCTTTTGTACTATTTAAAGTAAATGTTTTATTCTGCTGTAAAATCATAGAGGAAACACAGTTCTATAAAAAAAATTGTTTGTAAGTAAAATTTTGAATATCAATGATGACAAAAACAGAAAATTCCAAACATAACACGATTATTAAGGATTTATTTACAAATTCTCTCTGTCACTGTTACATATCCTAAAAAGCTATAAATATTTTGATTTAAATATGGACTCTGAGGATATTCAGTATGAATTTCAGAAATATTTCTATGAGTCGAGTGGAAGTTACTGACGTTTGCGTAACTAGCGTTTAACAAATTTCAAGTTCGTTTAAACTCTTGAAATCAGTTTACTCTTTTTCGAAATGTGGAGAAGATAATCTTGATAATCACCTTTGAAATGCTCAATCAAATATTTTATCAGTACTTAAATTGAAGCTCAAGTTAATACGTAAAATGATAAGATAAAAAGTTATCTTTGCGTAGTTTTAATCACTTTACAGTTTTTCTTGTTTTTGGAGTTTCAAAAAATTTGAGATCTTTTATAAGATGAGAATATGAATATTCTTCAACCTGTTATCCATAAATAATTTTCAAAAATTTTTCTAAACTATTTAAGTGTGCTATTTTTGTTAAAATAAAACAATTCTGCTCTTTTTCAGTAAAACCTTCGTTATTATTTAATGTTACATATACCAAAATAATATTTTCATTAGGATTTTCTTGTAGAAACTCATTTTCTCTCTTTCAAAATTGTGTGCTGTTTATTAGATTAAAACTGTATTAATTTTATCATTTTTCTTAATAAACAAGTATTTTTTTATATTCGGAACATATTCGGGAGTTTTCTAAATATGTCAAAGATTTTTTGAATATATACTAAATTTTAAATATATATGTATACATTCAAATATATATTTTTAAACTTATTTGATTAATTGATTTTTAAATTTTTTTGAATATATTCAAAATTTAAAAAATCAGTTAATCATCATATCTATAATTTGAGTTCTGTAAATTTAATGAAATGGCTTAAATAAAATTAACTCTTGTGATTTTAAAACTTATAAATATTCTAAGGACATACAAATGAAACCATATTTCTTTACACCAAAAAATAGGATATCAGAAACTTATAATTAGATTTAATATTTCGTTTTAACACCAAATTGAATGCTTTGTAACATTTGAAAATATATGGATAAAATAAATCATTCACCTAGACATTTTGAAGACGGATAATATTATTTCTTTGTAGATAGTTTTCTTTATTTTTTTAAACTGATTATTAAATTCAGCAAGATTAAAGAAGGCATAAAGTATTATTGATTCTATTCAGTCTTCCACTCCCGCATGGTTTTCCTAGAGTGGAAAATCTTAAGAATACTTATGTCTTAGAAACCTGTAATATTAATGTGTAACTTTAAAACTTACCACAAACCTTATGAATGGAGAAAATTTTAATTAAAAATTTAAGATATTAATTCTTTGTAAATGTTTTTAATTATGAGAAAAATTAATCATGCATAAATTTAAAAAGGGCATTTTGCAGAAAAATTGCAAGAATAAAATCCAATGAATTCTACTGGAAGAACACATTGATCGTGTCTATTCGTAAAACGGGAGAAGTCTGGCATTTATTTATTAGACCTAAACATCCGGTTTTTGACTGTTTGCTTAAAAACGCCTGTGCCCTAAAACTGATCACTAATGGCCTTCTAAATTTATTGTAGAAAAATTTTGTCATATTCTTCCTTGTTTTCATATTTTCAAAATATCCAACTATTCTTTAGAAATGAGAAATGTCAATTTAAGTTAAAACAATTAAATAGTTGATATCTTATCTGCGCTGATACTTTCAAAATTTTTCGGGAGAGAAGTGGAAATTAATCACATTTGATTCAATACGAAACGCATTTTTCTATATATTTTGATCAAAATGAAAATCATTACGCTCAGCTAAATCTAAGAATATAAGAGTTATGCCATTAGATTCTAATCATCAATTCTTTTTTCCCTCAGCAATTGCATTTTTACTAACAGTTATATAGAAACAACATATCATTTAATTATCTATTTTTATCCTGTTTCATATGTTTTGGAATTTTAAAGAACCGTTGCATTGAAACTAATGATCATCAAGTGTATCAAAATTCAAATATTAAAAAAGAACATTCTTTTTTTTATTTCGGTCATTTTTTGAGAACATTTATGTTTAAATAACAGATCCAAAGCCGTCTTCTGTAGAAACTTTCTCCTTTTATTACCGCAATTGTCTTGTTTTGAAATTTTCCCACCGCCCTTGAGAATCAGCGAAAAAAAAAACATATCGATTTTCACTGAAAACAAAACACTTAAGTTGCTCAATAATTTGGATAACAATTGGAGACTCGATATCTCACTTTCTCACGATACCGGCCATTTTTCACGACACCGAAAGAAGCACAAACAAAATCAAAGCAGAAAGTAGAAACGTGCAAGTTGGATACCTTCAAGTGTTGCTCCCCAACCCGTTGTGGTGGCGAAACCTGTCACGTTCTGGTCGACTTGGGGAAGGCAGATGCCGTTCACTTCACTGCTCAGTGCAATGGGCTTACTCACGTGGATCACTGCGATGTCATTCAGGAAGGTCTCGGGATCGAACTGCTCATGAACCTTGATTCTATCGACCTTAATACAAGAGGAGAAATTAAAATGTAAGGAAATGCAAGGCGTTGACATCATTTTGCTTACACAACTATTAGAAAGGAATTATAAGCAATACACGCAACACATCACACTCATAATTATTACTTAATCGATTTTTAATAAGTTTATATTATTTTTCGGTAATGTCCAAGGACTTAATTAAAAAAAGCGGAGGCAATGATTGCTAATTATTTCCGTCGTGAGTCTTCCAATTAGAATCAGAAAATGACATGATCAATTTGAATAGATTTATGTGATCTGAAATTTCCTCTTCATTTTTTTAAAGTTTCAATTGATTCCGTTCCTTTGAACAATAAGACAGCTTTCAACATGGCCTTTTTAGGTTGTTTTTTCCATCTAAGTTTGGAGATGATATTCATTATGATCAAATATGATAAAATGCCTTTTGTACTTCTTTATTTTACAGAAATTATTTCATAATCATTTCGAATTTATACAGGAAGACATTTCGAATTCATACTCTTTATAGATTTTAGTGCAATCAATACAATGAAAGACTTAATCAGCAACTTATAACTAAAAATTATGGTTAAATTTTGAATTTTTTTTGTAATTATGGTAAATTAAATATTGTGGGAACTTTATTCTTAACAATTAGAAGTGTACAAAAAAAAAAGTGGCCGTAAAATTACTTTCCTTGTGTAAAGACGATTGTAGTTAAAACTAATGAAGGAAATGAATTCAAAATTCATATACAAACTGCTAAAGGCATGTGATGGTGAATTCCATAAACATAAATAAATAAAATTAACAAATAAGATAAGGAATAATGTTATACCTTGATAATATTTATTAATAACTGATAACTCTCTGCACGTTTTATAATGTTTACCATTCTTTTCAACATCAATATTTTTTATGACTTAACATCAATGAAATTTTGCATAATCCTTTTTCCATGTATACATTGCAATTATTGACCCTTTAATTATTTCAACTAATACTGTATTTGTCATTTTTTCGCCGGGGGAGATCATTATAGGTTTCATTCTGCTCATTTGTTGTAGCTATAGATGCCTATAAGCAGGAAATTTTATTTATAACCAACCTAAATATTATAACCCTAATATTAAATCAACATCTTTTTATTAAGTAGAATACAGATATATTTAATTAATTGTTATTGGAATGTTAATTAATTAATTAAGAGATTTTAGAGCCTTATTTACCTTTCTCGAAAACTGCAAACTTAGTAAGGTTGTATCATTTCGGAAACATATTCACAGAAAAATGTGATAAACACTTTTGAGAATTCTCCTACTTTCTTATTAATTAAGATATTCATGGTATAATTTAAATCTCAAAATATAAATAATAATTCTTGTTTAAATGTCAAATCCTTTTTTATTTTAATGGAAATTATTTCTTTATATTATTCTAATCAATGATAAGTCGCTTTCTCAGGGCAGACATTAATTTGGAACTCCTGTCGGTGATTGCAACTGTAATAACTCATAGTTCGCATGCCAGAGATAAGGTAGCAATGTGGATATCATTTTCCGAGAACCCTAAAAAAACTTAATAGCTTCTTAAAATATTTTTAACATGTTTTAAAACTGATTAACATAGGTGTTGACTATTTTTGGTAACATAAGAATTCTTTGTCTTTGAACAATGATGACATATTTGAAATCACGCACATTTATATTTTATATCTTAACTCTAAAATCTGAATCTTTCTTTCATTCAAATCTTCTCTCTATAATTTCTTTCGCATTTCATGTATCTCATCGAAATCACGCGTTTCTTGTTTTGAAGTTGAATTTTAAATCTAAATATCTATTGCATATTTACACGCACCACTTTAAGCAATACTTTTCGTACTTCAGTTCTTAACTTTCAAATCTTGAGATTCGCATCATTCACTTTTACCGCTATGAGTGTTATTATGACAGTAATACATTGTAGTGACAACTTAAAACACATTTGATAAGTAGTAAACACAGCTTATGTACCCAAAGTTCACCGTTGGCTGGTTTTCACTTATTTATCTCACCGCAAAATCTTTAATTGATTCAGAATTATTTCTTGAAGGAAATAAGTCTTCAAATTTATCTTTGCAAAATAAATTTTCCTACCTTATTGTTAAGGAAAAAAATTATCTGGTTAAGCCTGCTTGACAGGAACAGTTAAAATGTGCTATGGATGTGCGGTATTAAAACGTACATTAAACATCGCATTCAGAAAAATCTAATAGTTATTAATAAATTTATTCTTTATAAATTTATATAGTAAATTTATTCTTTATAAAGTTATATAGTAAATTTATTCTTTATAAATTTATATAGTAAATTCATCCTTTATAAACTTATATAGTAAATTCATTCTTTATAAATTTATATAGTAAATTCATCCTTTATAAACTTATATTGTAAATTTATTCTTTATTTTCTCTGAAAAAGTTAATCAAAAAGAAATGAAGACATCAAAGTTTTGTAATGATTAAAAAATAACTAAATTAACAACATGGACTGAAATTATCTTATTTATTTTATTAACCATTAATTTATCCTTCTTTTTGTAAAAAGAGCTAGATTTAACAAAAAGATGTAGTGAAAGCCTCATAAGTCATATAACATGACTTCACGCACAGAATTGTCATTTTTGTCTAATGAGTATGTACTCGGCTACATATCAAAACTTTGCAAGATCGGTCGTAGGGCAATCCGCATCTGCCGTTAAAGTAAACTCATAAATAGTTAAAGTAATGATCAGCACTGTTCCCCCTTCTACTTTCGCTTAGACAGTAAATTAGAAGCGTTTTGTGTTTAGTTTTGTAGAAACAGAAAATCGAGAATACATTTTAAACCTTTTCTGCTTGACTAATGAGCTCCAAAATGTATTGCAGGTTTGCTATTTTAGTGTTAAGTCTACATGATAAATCACATTTTATAGCTTGTTGTGATTTTAACATATCCGTGAAAAGAGCAACGTGTGCAAGATCTTTATACTGAGAAAAAGCTTGATATGTGTCCAAGTTCGTAACAAGCTAAACATAAAAAACATGTTTTGAGAAATTTACAGGCATGATTTTAAGATACACTATTTTAATTTAAAAGACCAAGAAAGTATTAAATTAACATTTCCATAAACGTGTGCTGAAAGACAGATAAAAAATATTTTACCAGTTTTCATCCAAAAATTGATGCATATCTACGATTCCACTGATAAAACCATCTGCCAAATATCATTTATCTTGTTTGTTGCATTTTGAGCAATTATGTTCACATTTAAATGGATATACAGGCAGAAAAACTTTCCGTTAGTGAGTTTCATCCAAAAAGTGACAATCATCTATAGTTTTAAAATTAAGTATTTTCATCAAGCTCTTAGTGTTTGCGAGCTGTTGTGCTCATGTGTACACGGAGATAGGAAAGACTTCATAAAAACTTATTTCATCAAAAGTTTGATGAAATAAGTTCAGATAAACTTATTTCATCAAATTAAGATAATTGCATAATTAATTAACTTTTTTCATCAAATTAATTCCACTAATATTAATTTCATTAACATGTTGATCAACACTTTTATTAAAAATATCATATCAGCCTACAATTCTGCATATACCTACATTTTGAAATAAAAAAAAACTCAGTAACTTCTTTGGATTCTGAAATCCTTCATTATATGACCAATTTTTTTTCTGTGAAAGTAGTAAAAAGGACAAAATAAAATAAATGTATGGAAGCTCCGTAATATGTTATTCAGATCGGAAAACACACTAAGGGTTTAAATTTACTCTAAAATTATAATGTAGTTATTGCATTGCTCCTTAGTTTAGTCTATCCTTAGTACAGATCCTCAATTATTAAAAAAAAGAATTTATTCCACTCCCCGGGCTATTTGATTTTGTACAAGAGTATTAAGAATTACGACTACAGTGTGAGTGTTTAGCAATGTAGGATCGAAACATCTCATTTAGGTTTGAAGAATTAATGATTAACCTCCCAATGCGAAAATTTGACAATTAAATTGAAATCAGATCTGAAGGCTTTGGTAAACTATTTTGATCTATCCTAAGTGCTGTAAAGCTGTAGAACTTTATAAAAATATCAAATATAAATGTACCGTTTGATCCTTTGCATTTTCTAAATAATAATTATAAAAGGGCATTTCATTATAAAGTAATTAGAAGCTCTCAATGTAATCGAAAATGTTTGAATAAAATAAAGTTCTCTTACAACCCTTTCATTTCTTTTTAGAATTTGCAACAACAACTATCTTGAACGTTCAACCTATTCTATGTGATGACTTTGTGAAAATTATACATTCAAAATATAGTTAAACAGGAACTGTTTCTCTTATTACCTGTACAAAGTTAACTATGAATTATTTATGCTATTAGCTACTAATAGTTAGCCATGAGCTATTACCGTTTTATTAATATACGTAATTGAAATGAAACATTTCTTAGGTAAATTTTACAAAAATTCATTACTTCTTAAACAAGCGATACTAAAAATCCAAAAACTTAAATCGTCATTGATATAACAAATAGCTATGTGTCAAAAGCCACAAACAGCAAAACATAAATTTTGTAGTTATAGCTGGAACTGCTAGCTATATATGTTGTTTTGTGAGAGCCCACAACAATCTGAGAGCACCTTAATCAAATCTTTTGCGTCCTTAAAGCATATGACATATTTGATATTTAACATCTTGATATGCTGGCTTTCTGGCACAGAGGTAGCGCGTCTTCCTCGCGCTCTGGGAGTCCCGGTTCGTGCATGGTTGTTCTTCTGTGTGCTATTTGTGAGATGTGTGATTGTGTCCCTCAGTAAAAAGGGGCTGTGTAAGCAAATGTGGTTAGGGTGTAGCTAAGTCGTACTCTTGGCCCAAGTTGGCGCTACTTCAAAAACAAGAAACGTTCCTTTCGGCCTAAATCTGCTGCTGTATCAGTTAGGGGCTTGTCCATGGCAAGTGCCATAAGTAACAACAACACATTTTGATATAGCAGTGACTACTTACGTTGTAAATTCAATTCAGTATTGCTACACTATCTTGCAACAAATCTATTGGGGACCAAGTCTTGAGCTTCGTTTTATTGGAATGGTTGTAACCAAAATGATTTTGTACTGAATTGTTTAAACTATATCTCTCTCTCGTAGAATATACAAAGAAAATATCTATACAAATTAGGAAGTATGCTAAGATGTATGGAAGTATGTATGTTTTATTCAAATTATAAAATATTTATGAAATTTATATGTAAATCCTGCAATATTAATGAAATTTATAAGCAAATTATTAAATATCCTTGGAAGCTATATTATATGAAAATGAATCGTGATTCAAAACTAAAAGGACGATTTCAAAATAATATCCGTGTTGCCTCTGAAAGCGAGACGTAAATATAACAAAAATAAAGTATGAAAATGGATTTATAAATGTACTTACTTTATAAGACTTAAAACCTTTCTCCTCCTGGCTAGTAATGCCAACTGCAATTTCAAAATTTCGAGTAGATCTCCTATTTTAAAATTCGAATATTAATCATTCAAAACATAATTTTTAAGTGCTTAAATTCTCACTTAAAAATCTGGCTCTATAAAAAAGTATTCTCGTATCAAAGAGAACCAATGTGTAGTTAGAACATTATATGTTCATTAAACTGTTTTAGAATATTTTTTTATATTTAATTTAGAAATTATTCATAGAAAAGTATTTCATTAATCAGTTTTGATGTATCAATCATAATTATCTGTTTATTACATTTTACAGTATTTAATATTGTTATATTATCAGTATATCTAGTATCAACAAAAAATAATTTTATAACCTTAATAAAGTTAGTTTATGGAATTAAAAATGAATTCTGAATATTTGAAATATATTTTCAGATACAGGACAAGCAATATTATTTCTCATAAAGATAATAATCCCTAGTATAATATAAATTGTTAATTTTAAAAACTCAATTATCTACTTTTTGTCCAAATTAATTTTTTAATAATGTGTTAGACGAAACCTTAAACAAAAAAAAAAGAACTAGAAATTCTTTGAAGCAACCAGAATGCACAGTGTGTATCTGTGAGATTCATAAAAAAAATTAAGAACTTATTTTTTGTCTTATTACGAGATAAAGTTCGTAGATAAAGCTTATATATAAGAATTGTTTATAATTAAGATGGTTACTCACTGTAGATGATAATAGAAAAATCAATCCTTGTTATAATTATGTCAATGAAAAATTCACAAAATAAATGAAGAGAAATTAGCTTCATGTTTACAAAGTACCACACGGGGGTCTACCACGAGTATGAGAATTACAGTTTTCGAGATTAGTTAACGATACAGGCTTTAGCCTCCTTAATCTATAAATTAATGCTTTGGAGTTGAGTTACCTCCACTCCAATGGCGGAATCTATCTCCAGCAGTGAGGAATTGTTTCATAGATGAAGATGGTTTTTAGCATTTAACCTTATTTCCCTAATTTCGTGTTATTACGATGACGCAATTTCAGATTACCCCGGGTGCATGATCAGACCAGAAGTAACTTCGTATTTATATTTTAAAAAAACAACTATTATCGAAAAGCATTAATGCAAGCTTGAAGGTCTTGAAATAAAACCTAAGTGATCATCATTTCCTGAATGGAGTTTATTGCAAATTCTTTTTTATTTAGAAAACGCACAGTACTTACTTATGAACGCAATGAGCCGCAGTAATGATCCAATTATTATTAAGAATGCTGGCTCCACATAGATGAGTTGGTGGAATAAAGAAATTTTTAAATTTCAAAGACGCCTATGAAGATAAAAATTCACTATGAATTATTTGAAAAGATAAAAGAAAATTTGTTCCATAAATATAGAATTTTTGATTAAGGAATATTATTTATTTAAGGAATATTAATCATTGAATCATTTAATAAGAAGTATAATTAAGGCTATACTACCTTCACATCAGAAATTATTTCAAATATCTGAAATAGTTTTTCATTTTTTAAATGCAGTATCGAATAGAAACATTTAAAGAAAATTTAAATTATTGTATCAGGTAATAAATGAGTCATTTAGCATGGCATCAGTATCACTTAACGAGAATATTCGTACATTGGAACAAACATCTAACTCCACGTTCTCCTATAAGGTCCCCATAATATATTTGAATCAACACCTTTGCTTCGAATCGTCGTGAAAAAATAATAAAGATATCAACTGGCAACAATAATTGGGATGCTATAAGGATTTTCAAAAAAATTAGTCCATTTACCTGCCACGGGTATTCACCAACATATGCATCTCTTCCACCAACTATTCGATCTCCGCTTCGAGTTATTTCCGAAAGACCACATTTCATCAAAGTAAGAGAACCTTTAGCTGTAATGGATAAAACATCATTTCATATTCAAATATTTTGCATTAAAATATACAATGGTTATCTTAAAAGATAAAGATTGCTCATTTTAAAAAGTTGGTGTAGGCAGTAAAAAAAAGCGAGGAAATTTGTGAAATGCACTTTGTATATTTCCTAAAATATTTATGTTTTAATAAAATTTTGGTGAGAATATAAATTATTTATTTCGCATAAAGCTCAACAAACATTGATTTGTAAAGGACATGCTATATTGATAATATAGTGGAATCGTATTGTTCATTAATGAAAACGAACGTTTTACAACTGCTGGAACTTGCAGTAATAGCATATCATACAAGATGTCCCAGCAAGACCGGATAAACTCTGTACAGCCAGATTTGTTGTTTGGAAGACAAACATGACCCAAAAATTGTACTTCTACGACTCATATTTTTCAAGAAAAGTGCGAGAGAAAATCTATGACATCATATCTGGTTTATCTGGTTTACCAAAACCTTTATTTAGCCGCTAGATTGGGCGTTGGGGTCCTATTCCTTGGTCACTATGATCTCCACATCTGTCCCTTTGAGATCTCTGCCTATGGGGCCATGTAAAGGAATTGGATTATAGAGACCCCGTGACTTCAGAAATGGACTTAGTAAACTTGTCTCCACAGTGCGTTTACTTTTGTGGACACTATGATGCTAGAAAGTGTACAGAAAACCATTGCCCGAAGCACGCATTGACGCCTTCATAAGCGCGCAGGACATTTTGAACATCTACCTATTTAAAATTATGCAAGTACTGATGTTCATGTTTCGAATAAAAGCTTTTTTCTTAAACCGGATATGGCATCATACATGTTCTCTCTCGTTTTTCTCAAAAACTATGGGTCGTAGAAGTACAGTTCTTTGGGAATTTTTTTGTGTATTCCAAACAACGAGTCTGGCTGTGCAAAGTTTATCCGATCTTACTGGGATGCCCTGTACATCACATTGAATGTCATGAAAATAAGATTCACTGGAAAAAATATTGAAAACTTTTTAAAAATTTTATTCCGAAGTCGATAAACTAATATGGAAAATACGGTCTAGATACACATTTCTATTATTTTGAATTCAGTGGCTAATGGCGCATATTTTTTTAAAATATGGATAGAATTTAAGCTTTTAAACTAATGTTAGTTTTTTATTTAAAATAAATGAATATTTTTTTAATTTTTTTTCTTGCATTATTTTACAACCAAATTGCGCGAAATGGGCCAAAAAGAAGTATTCTTATTTGTAAAGGTATCAATTTAATACATTCTGAAAAAAACTTTCTTACTTTCCTCATTTTTATATAAAAGTAAGCAAAATGAAAAAATAGTGATCTTAGTTTCATTTGCTTCACTTTTTCATGATCGTCTCATGGTTTTCAATGATCACTTCCCTTTTTCATGATCGTTAGAAAACTCCATTACGGACATATCTATCAAATTAGTTTCCATTTATATTTTGATATTAAATAATAAATTAGTAAGCTTGTTACTTGAACAAACGAGCTAAGTGAAATCTTTTTAAATGAAGCTCAACTCCTATAATTAAGATTTGCTTAAATTCTGGCCTATGTTACTTTTCAAATAAATGTACTCATTTTTAGCTCTAAAGTTTTACTAAATGTCTCTGATCAAAATCTTTTGAAAATCTGATCAAACATTAACACTGTTTACTAGATTTCAAATGTATTGAATTGATACATTATCAAAATTATATTTATGAAAGTTATTGATAAATGAATTAAATAAAGATTTCAAGTCAATGGTTTCGATGAATAAAAAATATTGTTAAAATATTCCCGTTTTTCCGTTTTTAAGGAAAAGGATATTAAAATATCACCAAATTCTTGACTGGAAAAGGAAGCTTTTTGGAGTGTATTGTCGTTTATACAAAGAGATAATTAATTAACATGCCAAGAAATAGTCAAAATACAGGATCTTAAGAGTGGTTTGAGGATCTAAAAGGAACGACAGTTCACACTGATAGATGACTCTTGTTTCATTGTCATCAAGATATATATGGAACATTTTATTATACTCTCAGTATTATAATATGATGTGAATATATCACCCATAGTAATTCGAAGGTGTTTCATATAGTTTTTACCGAAAGCATTAATTTACAATTTTTGAAGAAGGTTCTGTGAAGGGTTAAAAGGGAAAATATGAGGTATTGCACATTTTTATAAGAAATTTATCTAGTAGGCACTCTTTATTCCTGATCAATAATTCCAGACAAATAGCTGATAAGGAATTTTGTGAAAGTAATATAATCTATATAAAAACATATTAGTGAAGAAATTCGTTTTGCTATAAGAGTTAAAGTTTTAAAAAATTTTAATTCATTCAATTCATCAAAAAAAACTATTTTGAAGAATACTAATTGTCACTAAACAGAAAACGCGAATGTTTTACTAATCAACTTTATGCCATTTTGCAAGTTTCAGAAATATTATATATTTATCTATTTCATTTTATGGCTTTGTTGTGAATTACTGTAATAACGCTGCATTTCTTTAGTCCTTAAAAAAGGAAGTTAAAAATGGTCGCCAATTCGAGCTCATTCTCGCCAAATGAAAATGGTGTAAAACTATAAGCGTCATCTACAATAGCTGTCGTGTAGTTTCAAAACCGAACATTAACTAAATCAATAGATCAACTTAAAGCAAAAATTTTAAAATTTGACTTTTCTGCTTTCAGCGAGATTCTAACAGTATTCCTCAATGGTGACAGAAAAATATTTTCATTTAATGTACAAATCGTAGAAATATATTTAATTCCATAAGAGCAAAAATGAATTAGTAAGCCTTAAAACCTATTAAAAATCGTAGCATATATTATTTTGTATAAAAAACTTAAAGACAGGTTCAGCAAAGATTTTTTTTTTGCTAGCATAGCATCTGATTTAATTCTTATTACAAGATTTTGATAGGGATATTTAGTATTCGGAAAGAAAATAGGTTGAATATAAGAAAGCTTTAAGATTTTATAGCAAGTCTTGATGCTTAACATAGAGTTGTTAAAAGAATTGATGAAATGTTGCTAGATAAATTATGCTAAAACATGAAAAAGACATACTCACTTTGCGTTACCAGAGCCCAACAGAGAAGCCCAAACAAAAGCATTAGTTTACCCATAGTTGACCGTTTGTGAACTTAAAATTGATGTACTATCTGTTCGCTTTTATTTAAAGCCTTACCTTGACGCTTCTTTTGAACTTTTATGATGATAGAAAGTTAAGTCGACTTCTAGATAAATGTGACATTATCTTTATGTGAAGTCTTACTGACGATAATGAAATTTTTGAAACGAAATGTTGTAAATTACTAAAATACTTTTAGACAGTTTCCGTGGGATGTATGGAATGTTTGTTGTAACATGTGAATTTTCTATTGTTGTAAGCTATGTCAATTGAATAAACATATTTACAAATGCGAAGAATTTATCTCCAGAATCTATATTAAAAGAAAATATCTCATATCAAATGGTGCACGGGAAAGATAAACAAACTACGAAGTAATAACCATAATAACTCATATCATTTAAGAATTTTTATATGATATATCTATCTCATTGCTTTATATTTTATATTCTAGAAGAATTGATAATAATTATAATATTCCTTATTTCAGAATATTGAAATTAATCATTATGTGCTCATGTATTGATTCAAAATTGCTTTCCATTCACAATTCATGGTATTTAAACATGCTACAAAAAATAAAGGACTCTGAGAATTTTCGTTGAACTGAGATAGGCATCATATTTTATAAACTTTGAATGTGAGCAGTATCGACGAATAGGTAACTAAAGCCCTTTTGATCGAACTATTTTTTAAAACATATTTCTCATTTTAAACATAAAGTCTAGTTCATTTTAGCAAAAACTGATTGTTGGTCTACTGAGCTTTCGATTCCTCTTTATTAATAATCAAATTTAATTTAAAAATCTTCATAATTGCCATATGAAACGCGCTTTTAAGAGTTCCATCATTTACTCTAGGCAGTGGTAGATTGGTGATGAAAAACGATCAGATACAAATGATTTAGTTTGAAAATATTATTTATAGAAGATATTTCTTATATGTGGATCAGATTAATCCAAGTATATGCTAGTTTCACTGTTCAAATCAGCATACAGGCTGATACTTATTAAAAAGCCAACATTTCGCTTCTTATTAAGATATTATAAGATAATTAGAATAAGTTTGTTAGGGAGCAATTATTCTGGCAAGATCAATTTGAACATATTAGCAAATATTTCTTAAGATTAGGGAATAATCATTTGAGACTTTTTACTTTTGTAGAATAGTAACTGGAGAGTGAGATACAGTTCAAGTACTATTCTCATAATATGCTATGTTTACTCGGTCTTTACAAAAGTAGTTCCAATTGAGCTTGAGCTTTTAAAAAATCGCAAATCAAACAAATTTCATACACTTTTAAAAAGAAGCTCTTCCTGGGATATTAGAATTGACAAATCATTGATGATGGCCCTAAATGAAGAATGAAATTTTTTTAAAAAAATATTATCTTCTGTGAGATACAGTTCAAGAAACTCTTATATAACCAAGATAAACAGTTGCTTTATATATCAATAAAAGAATTTTCGTATTTGATCAAATATTTTTCTGAATTAATTTTTGAATTCCTTAAAATAAACATCATAACTTCTATCTCTTTGCAAAAACAACAGCTTTTCAGAATAATTGTTCAGAAGCTTGAGTTTTGGTATAAATTACTTTGATACCTACCAAATACGATATAAAAAGAAAATTATTTCAGGAAAAATACTTTTTGTTCCCATAATTCAACTGAAAAATGAGAAACATCTTTGAATTTAAAAAGAGCAACCAACTTAAAGTACACATTCAAAATATTTCACTCGATTTTTGTTTTCCTTACACTGACAACGCCTTTTCTTTTTTTGCTTCAAATTACATCTTAAAAATTGCATACCAAACAGTTAAAATCAGAAGCAATATTTTCATCAGCTTCAGAAAATATTGATGTAAAGCTCCAAAATTTCTTCATGTAATGCTTTTATTTTAGCAATACAACATTAAAACCTTTTCAAAACAAGCAGTTAATATTTAGTAGAAAGTATTAACCTACTTTTTTCACATATTTTTAGAATTCGGGAATATTTCTTCAATATTTTGTTTCCTTTAAGAGTTATGGAGAGGTATGTCTTTTCTAACTTTTTTTTGCTTTCTTATTTACTGTTATTTCGGAGACTAGTTAACGCGAATACTTGTTGCAAAAACACGTCTTACAGAGAGAGGTCTTGTTAAAAATTGCAGCTTACGAAGAATAACTCCTACTCGTCTGTCACTTCCCGGAAAAAAAATCATAAAACCAATCCCTGTGAGAAAGAAATTCTACTCAGTTTATCGACTTATCATCTTAAATCCCAACTTTGTTATTAAACAAGGAAAAATAGCTTTGTTTAGGGAACAGAAAAGTGTATTTAGGTGTAATTCTTTTTTTAAAGTAATCATCCTTTTTTCGTTTGATAGGCACGTGTTTAATTTCTTTCATAAAAGGATCATCGGTATAAAGAAGAAATGTGTACAGCAAGGATTTTAAACTCAAATGCTTTCACGAGTAAACAAATAAGAAAAATCCGAGTTTATGTGGAGCACAAAAAAGAATGAAAGGAGAATATATAAATGGGCTAGTAAATGATATGCTTATTATTCACATGATTAAAGATATATAACGTTTTTGCATCTGAATGAAATGGCGAATTCAAGACAAAAATACAAATTTGAATAGCACTGCATCTCAATTACCTCCATTTATAAAAACTAAATTCCATTCATTGCGGAATATCAATGGATTACCTATGATTAGGTAATTCTTTCATATCTATGAAGAAAATTAAAGAAAATGAATTTTTTTCTGAGGATTTGAAACATCCGGTTTTAAGTCTAATTTTTTTCCTATTGAGAATATTGTACACTGGTTTTAATAATATAATATATTGAGGAATTTTAAAAACCAAGCAAAGAAATGTTTTATTTAATTTTTATATATAAATACTGTTAAATTTACAAGGCATCAAAAATATTAGTACTGGGCAACAAGTATGTCTCTCCAGATGTAAATACGAAGTCAATTTTGAGACTTTACCTGGCTAAATATTTGTTTAAACACCACAATTCTTTTCCTCTAGTAGAACTCAAGCGCAATTTCTTTCATTTACAAAGATTTGCGCTTTAAAAAAAACCTATGATTAATTCGTTCCATAAAGCTATTTTCAAAAGCTTAAGGGTTAAAATGATAAATGTACAATCTTAGTATAAAGAAAATAAACATATAAAGGTAATTATAAAAATAAATAGAAATATAACAAATAAACAAAAGCAAATGATGAGCATGAAATTTTTTTGTCTATGGTGATATTATCTTGTTTTTTTAAATTTAAAATATTCATTCTGATCATTAATCTTGGGAGATATTTGTCGAATATCTACACCAAACTAACGTATTTTCAACACCGGGCTTAGTGATTTGAAAAATGAGATTCGTTCCTTCTTTTTAGAATGTAAACCCTTTCAAATTTCTTGTTGTTATAAACAAAAAATAAGCTTCTTTATATTAGATTTTTCAATGTCTTCTGGCATGCACTTTCTTTACCTTTTAAATTAAAAATTAGGAAATAAAACAAAACAAATAAAATAATTTCTTATTTTTATAAAAAAAATCATAATTAAATAAAAAATTAAATATGAAAAAGTAATGTATTCTAAAGCTCGGATAACGATGAATTCAGTCATTGAAACTCAATTCAACGATTTCCTTCGCCTTCATACAACCCGATGACCGACTTTTGACAGCTTCTTAGTTTCTTTTATTGTTTTGGTTCTAAAATTGAAAATCAAAGCTTGCAATTTTAGGATTACCGCTCTATAATCTCATTGGGCTGTCCCATCTATTACCACTCATAATCCTTTTTGCGGTCTGTTGAAAAAAGTGTGTATCAAACGGCACGTGGTTTGAAGCGCAAGTTCGAAATAAAATGAAAATGAAATGCAAAAATGTATATGTTATAATATGATAAGAATGAACTTAATTATATTAAACAAAAAAAGAACACAAACACTGCGATTTCATTCAAAATTTATTAATTCTTTAAAAGTTTTATATTTGTAAAATGTAAAAAAAAAAGATTTTACCAAATTTACAAAATTTTAGGAAAGATGTTACGAAAAAAGGAATAATATGAAAATCAGGGATTTTTGTTTTCGAATTTCACTTGTGGAAACATGTGAAAATCAAAATATGTAATTTTAGGATTATAGCTCAATAATCTCATTGTGCTGGTCCATCTATTACAACTCATAATCCTTTCTGAGTTCTACTGAAAAGTGTATCAAACAGCACGTGGGTCGAAGCAAAAGATCGTAATATAATGAAAATAAAACACAGGATTTATATGTTATTGTATTAAAAGAATTTTATGAAGCGACGAAAGACCACAAACACTGCAATTTCATTCGAAATTTATAACTTCTTTAAAAGTTTTATATTTGCAAAATGTAAAAAGATTTTATCAAAATTACGAAATTCTAGGAAAGAAACGAAAAATGGAATTATATAAAAATGAGGGAATTATCTTTTCAGGTTGTTCTTGTATTAAAATGTAAATATATTTCTTCGTAAAACAAACTACGCTTATACAAAAAATATAACTTATGTAATTGAGAACCTCGAAAGCAAACAGTTTCATAAATAGCTATAATTTCATTTAGGTTAATTTAACCTACATTTTCTTAGTTAATTTTTCTACTAGCATTTCTATTCAAATGCAGATAAAGAAAAAAAAAATAGAAATTACCAAGTTTCAATCTTATTTTCAAATATGTCAATAATATACAGGTTGTTGATAAAATTCGACCAACAAATTCAAAGAGGTGATAGTAGGCATCGAGAGGATAAAAAATCACCAGACAATACAAGGTTTAGTGAATGAAAATCGCAAAAATATTGGAATTCCGAGAATTGTTGGAAACAGCAAACAATTAATGAAAAAAATGATATTCAGCTATGAATTTTTTAAAAATGAAAGCACATTCATAAAAGTTTTTTTTTCACTTCTATAACGTGTCGATTTGATGATCCAGGGGGCCGTAATTTACTGGAAACGAAATACTAGTTTAGCCCCCTTATATTCAAAAAGATTAATGAATAAAAATAAAAGCATGAAAATGTAAGGGATTTTATATTCTTTAATTGGATATAATCACATAGTGTGAAAACTGAAGAGCGTTTAAGATATTCAAGAGAAACTAAAATGGTCGCTAGAAAACATCGCTGCAACATCGGTACCGATGCTTGCAGACGGTGTTGCCAAATTCGAAAGATAAATTCAGAGAGATGATAACAGGCATTAAGGGGATGAATACTTACCATCGAAGGTCGAAGATGATGTTTATTCGATTAAAATCTCAAAAACAGACAAAGAGAAAAAAGATTCTAGCAAAGAGAGTGACCCTATGAATGCAAGGATGAGAGAGCAAGTTAGTCAAGAAGAAGAAGTCGTCATGTATATAAATTTACCACGCTTTTGAGAAAAATAAAAGCAGCGAACAAGTGTTCGTTAACAAGCAGAGTAGAATGGATGGTTGTTATTAAGTCGCAAACAATACTTCAAATTTCACAAACGCGAATATGCAGATATGAATTTAACTTATAGTCGAGCGGTTGCCAATGGACGCCTAGTACAAAGAATGTACCACGAGCAATATTTCAGAAGGTTTTGTCCTCAACCATACCACATTTATATTGATAGACGGCTGCGGGAGATAGGGTTCTTCAAAATAACGAGATAAATTCAGAGCAATAAAGCGCCCACCTTATACAGAAAACAGAGTTTTGCAGCGCTTTGTCACCAGGCTCATTCATTTCGTCTGTTTTTGCGATTTTTAAACCCCATTCGTTAATAAACCCCACTTTCGATCCTGCATTTTAAGGCAATTTTTCATCTCCTTAATGCCTCTATCCCCTCTCTGATTCTATCTTTCGAATTTGGCAGCACCCTCTACAAATATCGGCGTCAATGTTTCAGCGACGTTTCTAGCGCTCATTTTAGTTTTTCTTGAATATCTTTAAAATATCCCAGTTTTCAGCCACATGCTTATATCAAATTAAGGAATATATAATTCGGTACATTTTTATGCTTTTATTTATTTATTTTCAAATTTTAATATTTTTACAGATAAGGGTTTTCAACTACTCTTTCTTTATTCAGTAGATTAAGACACCCTGGATCATCCAATTGGTAAGTTATGCACATGAAGGGGAAAAAATTAAAATGTGCTTTCACTTAAAAAAGTTATAGTTGAAACATCATTTGCTATTTTTTATTAATTTTTTAGTTTCTAACGCATTTCAGTCTCTCTATATTTTTGCGATTTTCTCCGACTAAATACCATTTGAAACCCTATTTTGGGGATTTCTAGGCCCCAAATTCAAAAAATATCGAAATGTAAGAGAAAATTCATTCTTAACTTGTCATGAAGGGAACTTCTAAATTAGAAGAATCGAGATATTCCAACATGAATTAGATAAAAAAAACATCGAAATCATTAATCCAGGTTTTTCACTTTTGTCACCTTTTTATTTGCTGGATGAGGATATATGCACAGATAATTATATAAAAATATTTACATAAACGATTTTACGCTCGCGAATTCTTTCTATAGCATACAACCATCTTTGGTTCCGTTCTTACACGTTTCAAAAACCAAATAGAAATCACATTTTTATTTGCTAGAAGAGGACACATGCACAGATAATTATATACAAATATTTACATAAATCATTTTACGTGCATGAATTCTTTTTATAGCATAGAACCATATTTGGTTCCGTTTTTACTCGTTTCAAAAACTTAACAGAAATATGAACTGAACTTGAACTTAAGTCTGATACTGTGGGATCATGGGATTTTTTCCTGACGTCACCATTGCGCTTGCATGGAAGGGTTACATCATGTTATGGTTAAGCCAGGAATTCCAAAAGCTCTCCCGTATGGCAATATTTTATCCTCTTGTGGCCTATTATCTTCTTTCTAAGTTTATAGATCGAATTCACCCTGTATATATTAGAATACAAAAAGTAATAAAAACTTCTGCCGCAACGAACACAATTAACAAATTCCAGGTATATTTCTTCTTTTCCTGGTATTCCCTAGTTAAGTAATACTATGCAATATATTACTGAAATTATAATTGCTTTCAAATATGTAATCTTCACAATTATCGTGTCATTAAGGCTTAATAAAGGTCACTGTTTTCTCTCTTTCTTTTGGTAATACCCTTCAGACGCAATTGACGTAAACATTAAGAAATAAGTCAGTGTTTGTTTAATTTTCTTTATATGTATTTCGATATATAATCATTATACTACAAAAGACACTAGCAACATTCGATGCTTCCCAGACAATTAAAAAATTCCCATTATTTTTCCCATTTAATACTCAACACACGTTCTGACTGCAAAAACAATTAAAAACCCATAAGCATATTTCTTCTTCTCCATTATTCTCTAGGAAAACAACACTATGCAATATCTCACTGAAATTATAATTGCCCTCAAATATGTAATATTCATAATTTTGCTTTCATTCCCAAAAACGAAAGCCTTGATTTTTTTTTTCACTTTCTTCAGAAAATTCAATTCAAGCATAAATGAAGTAAATGTTTTGAAATCGTTCAGTGTTTGTTTAATTTTCTCATATGTTGATATATAATAATTATAATACAAAAGACAATAACAACATTCCTAGCTTCCCAGACAATTAAAAAATTCCCAGTATTTCCTTCGGTAAGTTTTTTTAAATATGAATTTATATTCTGAAGAATGACAAGGGCGCACTAATAGAACTCACAAACTTGAGAAATCGTTTGTTTTCAGTATTGATAAATAATGATTTCCCTGGTCTTAATAATTTATGAATGACATCATTAATACTGGAAGATGACAAGGGCACACTAATTGCGCGCACAAACTTGCGAAATCGTTTGTTTTCAATAATGATCAAGGGTATATAAGAGGAGTCTTTCGCTTCACTCATTATTTAAGGATTTTGCGTCCGAGTGATATCTCGTAGTATTCATCTTAGGACCAAGCTCCGAATAAAATCTTCGGTAAGTTTTTTTTAAATATGAATTTATAAAAAAAATTTCAGAATATGTAGATCAAATTACTGAGGAGAAAAATATAGTATTTAAAATTTGTTGTTAGAATTCTCCGTTGTTTTTTTAGACAAGTATGCAGAACTGCAGGATTGTTTTATAATGAAGCAATTCTGTTGGAACAATTTAAATATAAAATCTTTATTTTTTAACTAATTGACTTATTTTTTAACTATTTGACTCTCCATGAAGAACTTTAAAACATAATGTTTAAATTTCCTTTTTTGTCTAAAACAAAGTTTATTGAGCTTTTGAACATTTGATTATTTTCTATCTTATGCCACTTTTCAAAGCTTCTTGAAAATGTTCTTTTTACATCTCAACATTTCAGTTTTTATAAAATGAAACTATTTGTAACAAAATTGGAAAAGTAATATCTTTTCATCGTTCCCACCAGGAAATCGAAAAACATAGAGAAACGTGCTATTCTTGATGCGAAAAGCTAAAAACTTTATCAAAAAGCTATGACTTGAGGAGGAGAGCGATTCGGAATTATCTTGTATATAAATTATTAATATATTTTTCGTATAACACTCTGCGCTTATCCAAAAATTTTAAAAAACGAGAAAATTCTGATACTTTTACATTATAGATGGGAATTTCTAAAATATCCTCCGGCTATACGTTCATTTATTTCTCTTTTTCGTTATGTTTACTTTGCAAATTAATTTTAAAAATATCATCAATATCTTAAACACATAGAGAGTAGTTTTGCTTCCATGCCTAGAAATCCAAAGGAAAAATTCGCATTAAAAATATAGGGCTTTTATATTATAATTAGTAAAAATGGTATTACAAACCAGGCATAATTACAAAATGGGTCAGTTTTTGTATATTATTTTTAAATAAGCCAAACTGTTCTTAGACATAGTAGGCCTTAATGATGTTAGTACCGATGAATTCAACTTTTTTATTGAAATTTCATCAAGACTTCCAGGTATAAGATGCAAATTTAAGTTTCTTGACCTGCTATTAACTGCTCCTAAAATTATGGGGTATTGTAGCAATTTTTGAGCCCTCATAGTACACGCATAAATTTTAGCAATACGTACTGTGTTAAAACTCCTTTCTGTATTTGTTTAGATAAGTAGAAAGCTTGCAATTTTTATCAACTTATTCATATTTGAGAAATGCATCGTTGCAGATGGAATAATCTTTTCATTTTAGGATTTAGTGCGTCTTGCGTTTTTGCAAAAACAAGACGTATATTCTACTGATTGATTTTCAAATCTTGTGGTTTGCTGCAGTGTAAATGACCAAAAGCAATGATATTTTCTGTCTTCAAAAATAGTGATGATTATGGAACATTGCTCTTCATACTTTATAGTATACAGAACTGAACTTTCTATGTTTGTACATTAAATATCGTAATTTTCCTGATAAAATAAAGTTGCTAATAAAGAGTAAAAAGCCAAAATTTCTGTCAAGAAAAATGACTCTCTTTTTTTTCCCCAAGATGAAGATTTTATCAAAATCTATCTATTGCTGCCCTTGGTTATAAGATTAGCAAAATATGAAAGTGCTTTGCAGAGAAAACCCTTAAGACCAAGTTACACAAAATGCCCAGTTGAAATTTTAAACAACAATAAATTAATCAGTTATTTAATAATTGATCAACCATTAATTAATTAATCGATAGTTGATCGCCAAAAATTGCTAGTATGAATTTTTGGCTCGCAGAAATTTGGATAGTACAAATGGCTAGAAGAAATTTTTGCGTCACATTTGATGCAATAGTAGGAAAGAGAGAGAAAGGGAGAGAGACATAATAAACTTTATATTGATTGGAGTCCAATTATTATATTTAAAAATTATATTAATGAGATCGTTGCCTCTCTTTATTGATACAATTATTTCTTTCATTAATTTGATATTTATTATTAAATCACAGATAGTTACAAAATCGCTTGATTTATGAAATCCTTAATTGAAATTTCGTATGTATATTTTTGTAAATTTAATTACCACAGCAATCAACAGCGTAGCGGATGTAGTTTTCATTATTTTATTGATGTGTACATCAGAATGAAGTTCGCTAAAATTAAAATGATTGCACACATGCTAGAAAGTAAATGAAAGCATAACCATTATCTGAAAATATTATTCCTTCAATAAATCCGGAAAATATTAAAATTTTCCTTTCTCAAATTTCTAATAATTTTTCTTTATCCGCAAGTATATCTCGGAGCAAAATATTTCTCCTATACATCAGTTTTCTGATTTTTCTTTTGTTAGGAATTCTTTTTTCATTGTGAAGGTCTCTATTTAAGAAATATCGATTTCTTTTTAAAACAGATATTTTCTGTTGTTACAGAACAGAAATTTTTTGTACAATCAACAGAATTTTTGTACAGAAAATTTCTGTTCTGTAACAACAGAAAATATCTGTTTTAAAAAGAAATCGATATTTCTTAAATAGAGACCTTCACAATGAAAAAAGAATTCCTAACAAAAGAAAAATCAGAAAACTGATGTATAGGAGAAATATTTTGCTCCGAGATATACTTGCGGATAAAGAAAAATTATTAGAAATTTGAGAAAGGAAAATTTTAATATTTTCCGGATTTATTGAAGGAATAATATTTTCAGATAATGGTTATGCTTTCATTTACTTTCTAGCATGTGTGCAATCATTTTAATTTTAGCGAACTTCATTCTGATGTACACATCAATAAAATAATGAAAACTACATCCGCTACGCTGTTGATTGCTGTGGTAATTAAATTTACAAAAATATACATACGAAATTTCAATTAAGGATTTCATAAATCAAGCGATTTTGTAACTATCTGTGATTTAATAATAAATATCAAATTAATGAAAGAAATAATTGTATCAATAAAGAGAGGCAACGATCTCATTAATATAATTTTTAAATATAATAATTGGACTCCAATCAATATAAAGTTTATTATGTCTCTCTCCCTTTCTCTCTCTTTCCTACTATTGCATCAAATGTGACGCAAAAATTTCTTCTAGCCATTTGTACTATCCAAATTTCTGCGAGCCAAAAATTCATACTAGCAATTTTTGGCGATCAACTATCGATTAATTAATTAATGGTTGATCAATTATTAAATAACTGATTAATTTATTGTTGTTTAAAATTTCAACTGGGCATTTTGTGTAACTTGGTCTTAAGGGTTTTCTCTGCAAAGCACTTTCATATTTTGCTAATCTTATAACCAAGGGCAGCAATAGATAGATTTTGATAAAATCTTCATCTTGGGGAAAAAAAAGAGAGTCATTTTTCTTGACAGAAATTTTGGCTTTTTACTCTTTATTAGCAACTTTATTTTATCAGGAAAATTACGATATTTAATGTACAAACATAGAAAGTTCAGTTCTGTATACTATAAAGTATGAAGAGCAATGTTCCATAATCATCACTATTTTTGAAGACAGAAAATATCATTGCTTTTGGTCATTTACACTGCAGCAAACCACAAGATTTGAAAATCAATCAGTAGAATATACGTCTTGTTTTTGCAAAAACGCAAGACGCACTAAATCCTAAAATGAAAAGATTATTCCATCTGCAACGATGCATTTCTCAAATATGAATAAGTTGATAAAAATTGCAAGCTTTCTACTTATCTAAACAAATACAGAAAGGAGTTTTAACACAGTACGTATTGCTAAAATTTATGCGTGTACTATGAGGGCTCAAAAATTGCTACAATACCCCATAATTTTAGGAGCAGTTAATAGCAGGTCAAGAAACTTAAATTTGCATCTTATACCTGGAAGTCTTGATGAAATTTCAATAAAAAAGTTGAATTCATCGGTACTAACATCATTAAGGCCTACTATGTCTAAGAACAGTTTGGCTTATTTAAAAATAATATACAAAAACTGACCCATTTTGTAATTATGCCTGGTTTGTAATACCATTTTTACTAATTATAATATAAAAGCCCTATATTTTTAATGCGAATTTTTTCTTTGGATTATTAGGAATGGAAGCAAAATTACTCTCTATGTGTTTAAGATATTGATGATATTTTTAAAATTAATTTGCAAAGTAAACATAAAGAAAAAGAGAAATAAATGAACATATAGCGGGAGGATATTTTGGAAATTCACATCTATAATGTAAAAGTATCAGAATTTTCTTGTTTTTAAAATTTTTTGGATAAGCGCAGAGTGTTATACAAAAAATATATTAATAATTTCTTTACAAGATAATTCCGAATCCCTCTCCTAATCAAGTCACAGCCTTTTGATAAAGTTTTTAGCTTTTCGCATCAAGAATAGCACGTTTATCTATGTTTTTCGATTTCCTGATGGGAACGATGAAAAGATATTACTTTTCTAATTTTGTTACAAATAGTTTCATTTTATAAAAACTGAAATGTTGAGATGTAAAAAGAACATTTTCAAGAAGCTTTGAAAAGTGGCATAGGATAGAAAATGATCAAATGTTCAAAAGCTCAATACACTTTGTTTTAGACAAAAAAGGAAATTTAAACATTATGTTTTAAAGTTCTTCATGGAGAGGCAAATAGTTAAAAAATAAGTCAATTAGTTAAAAAATAAAGATTTTATATTTAAATTGTTCCAACAGAATTGCTTCATTATAAAACAATCCTGCAGTTCTGCATACTTGTCTAAAAAAACCACGGAGAATTCTAACAACAAATTTTAAATACTATATTTTTCTCCTCAGTAATTTGATCTACATATTCTGAAATTTTTTTTATAAATTCATATTTAAAAAAAAAAAACTTACCGAAGATTTTATTCGGAGCTTGGTCCTAAGATGAATACTACGAGATATCACTCGGACGCAAAATCCTTAAAGAATGAGTGAAGCGAAAGACTCCTCTTATATACCCCCGATCATTATTGAAAACAAACGATTTCGCAAGTTTGTGCGCGCAATTAGTGTGCCCTTGTCATCTTTCAGTATTAATGATGTCATTCATAAATTATTAAGACCAGGGAAATCATTATTTATCAATACTGAAAACAAACGATTTCTCAAGTTTGTGAGTTCTATTAGTGCGCCCTTGTCATTCTTCAGAAATACTGACACTATTGTTGAATTTTAAAAAACGTGGGAAATAATGTGAATTTTTTAATTTTTAGATATTAATATTAAACGTGTTGTACTTTCGACGAGATAATCATATGGGGATTTTCGAATGAGGAAATATGCACATTGCGGAAGTTGAAGATGTTTTCTCTAGTAAAGAAGACCTCATTTGAGAGTTAAACTCTAGCAGGAAATTGTAAATCATCCTTTGGGCATTATGCATACAGTTAGAGAACTCCACCTGGCTTGGGTAAATATCATCTAATAGGAGTTGAACTTTCTGGAAGTGGAAGAGGTGCAATATTCATCACTCATTACCCTCCGTATAGTGTCGAACACCCCGTTCAACTGCAGCTGTTCTTGTGCTTGTCAATGGGTTAGTGACAAAGCGCTGCAAAACTCTGTTTTCTGTATAAGGTGGGCGCTTTATTACTCTGAATTTATCTCGTTATTTTGAAGAACCCTGTCTCCCCCAGCCGTCTATCAATGTAAATGTGGTATGGTTGAGGACAACACCTTCTGACATATTGCTCGTGGTACATTCTTTGCACTAAGCGTCCATTGGCAAACGTTCGACTATAAGTTAAATTCATATCTGCATATTCGCTTTTCTTGAAATTTGAAGTATTGTTTGCGACTTAATAACAACCATCCATTCTACTTTACTTGTTAATGAACACTTGTTCGCTGCTTTTATTTTTCTCAAAGGCGTGGTAAATTTATATTCAAGTCGACTTCTTATTCTCGACTAACTTGCTGTCTCATCCTTGCATTCATAGGGTCATTCTCTTTGCTAGAATCATTTCTCTTTGTCTGTTTTGGAGATTTTAATCGAATAAACATCATCTTCGACCTTCGATGGCAAGTATTCATCCCCTTAATGCCTATTATCATCTCTCTGAATTTATCTTTCGAATTTGGCAACACCGTCTGCTAGCATGGGTACCGATGTTGCAGCGATGTTTTCTAGCGACCATTTTAGATTTTCTTGAATATCTTAAAAGCTCTTCAATTTTCACACTATCTGCTTATATCTAATTAAAGAATATAAAATCCCTTACATTTTCATGCTTTTTTTTCTTCATTAATCTTTTTAAATATAAGGGGGCTAAACTAGTATTTCGTTTCCAGTAAATTACGGCCCCTGGATCATCAAATCGATACGTTATAGAAGTGAAAAAAAAAAACTTTTATGAATATGCTTTCACTCTTAAAAAATTCATTGCTGAATATCATTTTTTTCATTAATTGTTTGCTGTTTCCAACAATTATCGGAATTCCAATATTTCTGCGATTTTCATTCACTAAACCCTGTATCGTATGGGGATTTTTTTATCCTCTAGATGCCTACTATCACCTCTCTGAATTTGTCGGTTGAATTTTATCAACAACCTGTATGTTATTGACGTATTTGAAAATACGTTAGAAACTCAGCAATTTTTAATTTTTTCTCTTTTTCTGCATTTGAATAGAAATGCTAGTAGAAAGAGTAACAAAGAAAATATAGGTTAAATTAATCTGAGAGAAAATATAGCTATTTATGAAACTGTTTGCTTTCGTGATTCTCAATCATTCATTAAAGTCTAACTTATATAATTTTTAAAATTTCCTACAACATTTTTCACTGAATATATTTCTGTTGATTTTTTTAAACAAAAATGTATTCAAAAATTAATGAGTTCATATACAAGATGAAACATAAATTCTTGCAGACTTCTGGCAATCATAATGAAAAAGGCAATGTTTGGAAAAAATGTCGATTTGAGTGAATATGATCAGAGGGACATGGATATTTTTTCCATATATAAAAATAATTCAAAAAAACCGAAAGGGGTCAGTTCCATTTCATTAAGGTGCTTATAAAGAGAATAAAAATTAATTGTAGGGTTTTATATAGTTGCTAAATTTCATATGGTTTTATACAACTGTTAAATTGCAAGATCTTTTTTTTATATTTTGCTTTTAATAAATTACACAAAAAAATGCTTGAAGAATAAATTTGAGAGAGGATTAAAAAATTATGAATCCTAATCGAAATGCATTAGAATTCATATTCTTTGTATTCGAATTATTTGTTAAAATTAACTTTATGATATCTTTGTGAATGGAAATTTATATTGTGTTGATAATATATCTAAACTTCAAATGAAAGTCAATAAATTGTAAGAATTTAAAAATATAAGGGTTAAACGATCAAGGAAAATGTGCGTAAAAATTATTATTGTTGTTGTTAAATAAGCATATTGCCCCTCCTCTCACTTGTAACGCCCTCAAGCGGTAAATGTAAAAATCTATCAGTCCTAAAAAAGGGTCGTGGTAGCAGCAAGGCCGAAAGACAAAGTTCAATGGAATTCCTGAAAACTCAGAAAAAAATATATATTTAATTCTAAAAAAGTCCGTTATCATTGTTGAACCTCTTCAGTTATAACGGGATAAGAAACTGCGGGATTTTAAATATTTGACTGGATTATTTATAATTTTTTGTTGAAATATATTAAAGTAATTTACTAATGATTGCTTACTGAAGGCCAATCTAAAAGAATGAAATTCGTTAAAAAAATTCAGTTCTGCATTAATATTTTCTAAAAAAATGCTTTTGCAGGCGAAGGTTTTTTTAATGAAAAAGACAATAGATAACATATAGATAATATACTTATTCTCTTTTAATTTTGATCCTAAATTGAAGCCGATTACTATAATTTGATGAAAACCACCGCATGTATCAGTTTCGTAGAGTAGTATCTTATTCCACTTTCGATTTTTAAGTAATATTTTAAGTAAATTTATCATCTCTAAGATATTTCATTGAAATTGGAATTCCAATTCATCCCCAAGTATATTAATTCTTGTACAATTTAGTAACATTCTCCTGGGATTTCTGTTATTTTTTTAAAGGCTCATAATTTTTTTTTATTTAAATATATATAGCTGCAGATCATCTTTTGACTTCTTTCAATGTATATAATAAGAAAAGTTACGCTTGAAATATGGTAATAACATAAAAGTGATCAATTTGAGGTACCAATATCTTCTCAAAATTAATTTGAAAATGAAACATAAAGAAAATATGAAATAAAAGAACTCTCAATGAGAAGAAATTTTTAAAAATATGTATCTATAATTTTAAAGAAAAATGCCCACATTTGGTTTACCTGAAAGAGCAATGTCAACAGTATTAACGGAAGAAATTTTAACTGAACAAATTTCTTCCCATGATTGAAATTTATTTTATTAAAATTCATTTATTTCCAATTTTGAAATTCCTTAATTCATCATATTTTTAAATGTATTTTAGCCATTCTTGATTATTTTAAAGCAAAATTAGAATAATATTCCAATCATATAAAAACTAGAGTGTTTATTTTGGTACATATAAAATCTTTTTTATTTATTTAAATGACTAATTCATACGTAAGAAAAGATTGTAAAATACCCATATTTAATCAGTATATGATTCGTCTCAGAATACTTTAATCAAAAAACATAATTTTACAAAAAAAAAAAAACAATTGTCGTGTGAAACTTAATTTTTATATTAAATAATAAGAATTAATTTAAATAATCCATCTACCAGTAATTAAAATTGTTCAAAAAGTCCCCAGGTGCTAATGATTGATAGGTAATCTATTTAGTAAACTAAACATGCCTTTTTCATTTACATAGAAATAGCTAATAGATTTATTGGGGCAAATTTAATTTAATTAAGAAATATTAAAGAGGTTTGATTGTCAGAAATTAACCGCTGAAGATTTTTTCTCTCTGCAAGCCGTATATAAATAGCTTTAGAAACTGTTCTAATTACAGCTCTGAAGGAAATTCTATATTACTATAAGAATTATAGCTAATATACGTAAATCCTAATGTAATCAATGAGAATGAATCAATCAGAAGGAAAGATTTATTACAAAATATATTTTTATGAATACATTTTATTGATACTTCGCGATTGAAAATAATGATGTCAGTCTTTATGGTTCTCTTAATTTTAAGAGAGGCTTACACTACTTTTTGAGATGTTTTAAAAATGATTAATTGAATAATAGTCATCAGAAATCGTGATTTGTACATCCTTATGGCTTTGTAATCCCATTACAGTCAATGGTAGATGTAATATTTGCTCTGATAATCAAGATACTTTCTAACTGAAAGTAAATAAATGAACACCTTTTCTCTTAAAATAAAGCAAAAAATGATCTCTAAATTCAAAACAGAGCAATTAGGTAATCTTAGGAAATGTGGTACTGTTTTTCTGTATTTTAGTACCACTAAAATTGTTTTAATATTTGATTGATAAGGTATTAAAAATTACTAAATAGTTTCAGTTCAGAAACGATATTTAATTCAGAAAACTCTCATTGAAATATATATTTTATACTAGCCGCCTTTGGCGACCAGTCGGTTCGCCAGTATTAATGCTCGCTAAAATTTTCACATAATATTTTATGTAGCTGTGTCTCATAACTGGTTTTTCACCAAAATATTTTTAAACCAAACAAATTTTGATAATCATATAATTGATTTATAGTATTATTTTCTTCAGATGTTCTGTTCATTGTACTACTCATCTTTCTCTTTCTATCCGAGCAATGATTGTCCCGGAATTGATATTTTACTTAAATGGTGGAGGGAAAAGTCTAAAATTCTACGTTTTTATAGAATAAGGAGATTCTAATTTTCATAAATGTAAACACACTAAACAAATAAAGACACAATTGGTTTTCAAGAGATGCAGAAGTTTAAAAACCGCTTGGAAAATAACGCGCGCAAAGGAAATAATGGTGACACACAAACACCCTTTTTTTCATTTCTTTTTTTTGTCTCATTTTTTTATTCACTACTTCTCTTTTTACAAACCTTTTTTTCGCTTTGTTATTTTTTTTCTTCCCTGCCCAGGCTTTATTTCGAGCAGGCATAGATTAAATATTCATACCGACTAATAATAAAAGCAACTATTTTCTTTCTTTTTTAAACTTCCCGTTATCTATAAATGAAAACCAATTGACTTCGCGCATTTCTTTCTAAACAAATCATAATTTATTACTTCCTGCTATCTTACTCAGTTGGTGTGGGGGAAGGAAATGCAGATTTTTGGCGGTAAAGTACGAAAAGTGTCGTTTTAACTATTTTCCTCTCAGTTTTTTCATTTTTTCTCTCCATAAAAACCATCCTCGTGTCTTAAAGAAAATATTTTTTTAAAAATTAGCCGAATCGGTCGAGCCGTTCTCCAGTTTTGCGCTTAGCAACGCATTTCGAGGTCCATTTTTATTATTATAGATTAATTTTAGTGCCCTTTTTTATTTCTTCATTTTATTTTGGCTTCTAAATATAAGTTTATTTTGACATTTAAATTAATTGATGCCGAATTCTTTTTAAATATCCTAAAGCTCTTCTGTTAGTGCTGTTATATAATTTAACAATTGAAAATAATGACAATTTTAGGCGTAAATCGATGTACCTGTTCCTCCATCTTTTTTTAATAGTTAAAACTAAAAGGTTTTTATGACATTTTCGAATTTTATGCATTCTAACATTAGAACATAATATGTGAAATAGATTAGACTTGCAGTATTAGCTAGACGATCTTGCATTTTCTTCACTCAAGTTTTTTTAATGCTTCGGATAATTTTCCTTATATTTTGATTTCGCGTTTTTTGATTTCGTTCAGCTCAAGAGCCATAATTTTTCTTATAAGTTTTGAACAGACTTAAAATGAAACCTAAAAATTAAAATAAAGGTAAGAAGCACGTGAATGAATCAAATTCCGATTCAAGAGGACCAATATACTTTTAATTCGTTATAGTGATGATTATCTGACTTAATCTGTCCTTTTAATTTTACCATTTTAAAGTACCGAGAGAAAGTGAAATAGTGATATGAGGTTTACAAACCTCAAAGATACTAATATAATGATAATCTTTAGCTGTGATAATGCATTTTATGACAAATTCTACCTGATATAATAAATCATACATCCTTTAGAATGTTTCATACTAAAATTTATCTTTCTAAGGTCTTTTAATCTTTTCTAAATTAAATTTGCTGGGCTGTTAATTGAATAATATCTACCCGTTACTTTGAGTGTTTTGACAAGGATTAGCAAACTAGAATAAAAATTAAATATTGTGTATATTCTGTATTTCAGAGAGAATTCAGGTTACTTAAAGTTACCAAACATTTCGAATAAACTGGTTACATATAAATTCTTTTTTTTTTTTCAATAAAGTGTACTTAAATGTTTGATTTTTTAGCTTTTAAGTACCTAATTAATATTTAAAAATGTAAGTCGAAAAACTATTGGAAAAAGTAACTGCTAACAAACTCTGCCTTGCAACTCAAATACGTTAAGAACGTAGTTTCATGTATAAGAGTAGTTGAATGTCGTACAACCATCATCTATTTTCATAATATAAGCCTATTTCTGCTATTAGTGTCAACCATAAAGTGGCATGGCGTGGTAGATTAATAGAGATAATGACTGTTTCTTAATCTTAATTCCAATGTCTAATCTTAGTTCTAAATATCTTGTGATTTAGAAAAGCTGGTCATAATAAGATACTTCGTAAGATTTTTTTTTTGAATTATTGAAAAGAAAAGTGATGGAAATGTTCTGTTTAATGTAAGTATAAAAAGCTTCATGGATAAGAAGGTTGAAAACCTATTCTAATTTATCAATGAAAGTTCAAGTTGTATTTATCAATACAGCATAGTACTTACACTAATTACTAAAAATGGTTTTGAAAATCAACAAAAACTAATGTTAAATGCTTATTTTCTATTTTCATTTTCACATTTCTGTGAGTTCTCTTAAACAAGTAAATCGAGAATATTTATTTTTTCAGATAATTTTGATTTCCTACCACAAATCATATGCGATTTTCCCATTCAAAGTTCAGAGGAAACAACATTTTTCCGAACAAATAATCTTTACGTAAGTAAATACGTTTATGTAGATAAAGGTTATTACGAGTAAATTAGGTTCAAAATCTTTTATCTGTAAAGAACGTAATGCATTTTATCGTATAATATTTCTATTAATAATATTTATACCGAATACGTCCATTCTTGGATTAAAATTTATTTTCCCCTCTTTGAACAAATCAATTTTTTTACAAATAAGTTTCACGAATGAGAATCCAAAATATTTAATACAAGTATTGATAAATTAATTTTTACTTCCGTTTATCAATCAATAACTTATCTGGTCTTTTTTTTTCTTTTTTTTCTCTATTTTATAAAATTTACAATTTGAAGAGGTATTCGGATCTGGTTTTTAAAGAAAATAAAAAAATTCAAGAGAAAAATCGTGAAAAATTTTAATACACATTAGTTGTGCATTAGCTTTAACATTTCTTAGTCATATATTTTCTTTAGCTTTACTAGACAAAATTTTAGCATAGTTTAGAAAAGAATATATTTTTCTCGCATGATTAATTTTTTACAAATAAGTTTAAACTCTTATAATAGCATTGTTTTGTATATACTATGACTTAGATACACATACATAGCAGATGTGTTAGTACCATTTTAAGATGAAAGAAAGACATTAAATAAACAGTGAAGTATTATGTCAAGACTAAAAATATGTTATAAGGATTATTATTATTTGTAAAATGTGAGCCGTCTTCGATATTATTTGTTATCTTTTTTTTTAAATCTACTTTTGGAAAAAATTTTAGACTTATATTTGAATTTAACAAATAGGTAAAAAATTTTAGAAATTAAAAGACATTTTATTTTGCAAATCTTCTTGAAAATCTTTATAAGAAACTTAAAAGTTAAATTTTTAATGAAATCGTTAAAATCGGGGGACGACTTCTTTCACTTTATTGCATTGCTGAATTATAGAAGATTAAGAAAATATAAAGCTTGGATCGGGAGCTGAATTCATAAAGAATTAAAAATATAATTTACAAAGTTAGAGACTTCGGTTTTTAATACTTCTCCGAAATTTGCATATTTTTCCAGAATCAAAGAGACAAAATTAAAGTTTAAAGAAAATCAATTAAGATTTAAATGATTTATTTGAAATCAATGTTTACAATACAAAGCTTGGAATTAAATTCAAATGCTATTTCTCTTAAGTTTTAAACGAAAAAAATTATGCTAACTTTTATTGTGTTAACAGATTCCTTTTCAGGAAAACTTAATCATATTCATTTTGGACGGATTTTATCCATTCTGTATACGCTGCAACGTTTGCATACGATGAAGGATAATCTAACATTCCACATTTTATTCCAGTGGTCACAATCCCGATGAGAACTGCTCGGGAATTTTTTATTTGCATCAGAGGTCCACCAGAATCACCCTGAAAAAAGATAAAAATAATTAATTACATCTAATGTCAGAAAGCTGGATAAAAGGAAACACGTCATCTTAGGCAGTTGTATAATGTAATAAAATTTTTTGGGTATTTCTCTTAAAAATTTAAGTTTGTTGGTCCCCATCAGCCTCCAAACAATTTGAATATTTTTATCATGTATACAGCGACGCACTGATATTAAGTACATCGATTTTTAACGAAACAGAAAAAAGTCATAGAATAGAAAGGGATTTCTTTTTTTAGTGGACATTTAAGAGTATAGTTTCCAAGACTCTCATTAAAACCCATAACTGACCTTTATACTACAAGTTCCCAGAATTAGTATTATTAGTACAATTGGAGTAACCTGACATGACATTTTCCACAGTTTAGTATTCCATCTTCGTCAGAAAATGATAATTTTAAAGTATATGGTAAAAATTCTGGTCAAATTGGTTCAGAATTTATCATCTATCAATAATTTACCGTATAAAATGTACTGGTTTGGTCATAATCGTATTTTTTTCACCGATAAAGCTTTTTCATTAACACATACAGATCACAACTACTGATACTTACTTAGAAAGAGATTCACAGATCTATAATGTTATTTTTTTAATAAGGAAATTGTCTTTGCTGTCATCAAACGCAATTCACTTTTTAACTATCCATTTATTAACTCCTTTTGATCTCTTAATCATATTATTTCCAGTTTTGTTAATTTACATTTTCTTTATTTTAATCCTGCAAATTCAAATAATATTTTATTTCTGTTTTCATCATTTTTTTTCCAGTACTTCGAAAATTTTTTTTATTCTAACCATATAACATCCATCTTTTTCAGGATAATCTGAAGTATAAAAATAATTAATCATACTTTTTATATTTTCATAAAAAAAGAAATTTATGAGTTTAATATTTAGATTTCATGATATTAAATTCTTCGATAAATATAAAATACAGCCCCCACATAAATCGGGTTATTTAATTTTATTTCTGTTTTATTCACATGACAGCTATTGGATTTCCCCCATATATTTTCATATATTTACAATTTGGTTTAGAAACTAATTTCTTAGCTTCCATATAAAAAATATTTCATCTTATACAAATTTTATTTTTTTCATTTCCAATAGTTTTTTTCTTTCAATGTTGCCTTACTTATTAATTTAACAAAAATCTTTCTAAAAACCATTAGTAGTTTTTTCCTCTTTCTGAATTACTTTTTAAAAACCAATCATCTTCTTTCATTTCTAAAATTCTATGCACTTTTTAAAATTTTAATCTCATTTCTACATCCCTTTTTAAACTTCTATAATTAGTTTTATCTCACGAAGTTGTTAAAAATTTATCCTGTTAAGTTCCATGAGACATTTTATTTTCTGAGGCTAAAGATAAATCTGTATAAAAATCGTGTGATTCTTTGAATATTCTAAATTAACTTTTAATCTATAACTTTTTTTTAATTATTTGTATTTTCAACCCTGTTTTTTAATACTTTGGTTTTTTCTGCCAATTTAACTCACTGTAGATAAATATTGAGTCACAGTCAAACCATATAAATTATTAGCGTTTAAATGCGTTAAGTAGTTAGATAATTTATAGTCGTATTCTTTCATAAATTTATTATTTGCGTTTGCATATCTATTATAGCATTGGGATATTTCCTCTCTCATACATTTTTCTATCAAAAAAGTCACATAGAAATCATTTATCAAATCCAGTTTAATTTTAGTATTTTTTTAACATAGCATCCAGGAATCGAAAAATAACAAGTGGGATCTAAATTATAAACGTCTTTAAAATGTTCGAAAGTACCTACTAATATTAAAACATTTGTTTTAAAATATTATTTTGAATAATCGCCAACGTTTTCAATATTAAAAGAACTCCATGCATTTTGTTCATGCTTGTAATCCTCAACGGATAGTATCAGAAACTATCTTGAAAATATTTTTGATGTGGTAATTCAGTTTCTTTATATTTTTCTTCAAAATCCGTATACTCCTAAGGATAAACTTCTTTCTTGCTATTAAATCTTATAGTTATATTCAGGAATAGGACTTGCAGTTTTTTTAAGCGCAGATTTACATAGTTATTATATTTAGACTCTCTTTTTAGGATAAACTCCTTCGTATTTTGAAAATTCATTTTTTAAATTATCAGGTAATTCTATTAAACTTGACGAAACTTATGCGTTCTGTTAGAAATAAAAGAAATTTATTAATCTTAATTTTAAATAATTTTCATTGTTTTTTCCAAAAGAAATAAGTTTTTCATCAGCATTAGGAACAATATCTAATCAAGAATCATCGAATCCATTTTCATTTATAAACAAATGAGCAACGTAAACAATCAAATTATGTATTATCACAGGTCTAAAATTCGGGATTTTACCGTGCAAATGACAATTGTTATGAGCTGATCCTATATAGTTACCAATTAAATTACAGTGATCAAGTACTTTATCATCTTTCATTAAAATTTCTTTCTCACGTGTATAATTTTACAGATAAAAAAGTCCATTTTGAAAGATAACTCCATTTATTACGATATATTTTTAAGAATACTTTATTCTGCATAACTGAGAACTAATTTGACGTTGGGGTGACGTTGGAGCCCGAATGAATCACCACGTTTTATATCTGAATAAAAAATTTCATATTTATTTATTAGATCAATTAAATTTTAAAAAATTTCGGATAGATTCATAGGGTTTGCTGTCGTGGACCCTGGATTCTTCAAATACAGTAGAATATGAAACACCATACAATCTATTTTTATTATTTTCTAATGGATTTCAAATATTACTTATCTTAACTCTAGAATTTTTGAAATTTTTCGAAGAAATTTAGTCGAGTCTGAAATGTAATATGTTATCAGATAGCAGTAAGTTTTTTGACAAAGTAATCATAAACGATTACCCCGATAGCCTTGATGGCCCACGGCGATGATCGGCCGCGGTACAACCCCTTCAGTAAAAGGCAAGTCGTGTCTTTGGTCATAAAATGTGTGTACCCATCAAGATTGGCGAACACCAACCACCGCACTGGAAGCTTCTCATACCCATGTCTGTATGTCCCTTGGTGGGATCTTTTACATAGTAAAAAAATTTTTTACATCGTGAATAAACTCCCCTATTATGAACAGTGCTATAGTAAAAACATAGTCTAAAGATTTAGTTACTCAAATTGTATAAGTTCAGATGGGGTGCCCCTCCCTAATGTATAAGAGCCTGTTTGAACTTTTGCTAAATGGTTTTAACTCCTAACTTTTTTTCAATGTCCTTGTTAATGCATATTAATTATCAGATTTAACTTTTTTTCTCTTTTAAGGCAGAAGTCTTCCATTCTGATATTTTAGGTGTTTTAAGTCAGCTTTCTATTTATAACAACTGAAATCATCTTAAAAACATAAAAACATGAAAGATGGTTGGGGGCGAAATACTAGAATTTTGAAAAGTGGTCCAGAAAGATCATAATCTCGATGCTAACAATTGTGTCAGTTTTAATTTGAAATAAAATCACACCGGAGTAATGGAAAATATGTCCGACATGAGTTATATTACCTTACATGAGTCTCTTCCTACAGAACTAGCACATATGATATTTACGAACACTTTATTCCGGCCTTTATATCTTTTTTTGCATGCATCGAGACTAACTAGAGGTACATCGACATGTTTCAAAGTGTCTGAAATTTCACCATCTGCAAAATAAATAAATATTTAAATATGGACTTATATCTGAAAAAAGAAAAACCCCTAAGAAATTATGGTAAACTAATTTTTTAATATTTATTTCAACCATAATTACAAACATATTTATAAAGGAAAATTTGCAAGGAAATAAATCTTATAAAAATTTCCCTTTAAGGAATTATTTACAAGCTGTTCATTTGTATATATTTCAACTGAAACAGGATACATTGCATGTTGAGTTTATAAATATACGTTTGTGTAATCTTTAAAAAAGTGAAAAATGAATTTAAATTTTACAATTAAATCAAATTTATCCCCAGAGAGAAAAAAGAATAATCAAAACTGGAATGTGAAAATCTATTTACCTCATTTTAACAATAGAATTGAGAATGCTCTAAATCTAATGTTTTCTTAAACAATGCATTAAGATCAATTGAGGGATGAGAATTTGAAAATCCTGTAAGAATTATCTAAATATATTTTTATGTTTTCTAGAAATAAAGTTAAATATTTCACTTCCGGAATTTGTTCAGATTACTATTGTAAGCATATTTTGATTAGATTTTATTATTCTGTAAGTTATTTTTAATAATCCTTTTGTTATCATATTATAATGTAGTAAGTAAATCATTTTAGGAATCAGTTATTAAATTAAACAAAATTAATAAGAAAATAAGAGAAATGACAATGATGCAAATTCGAATCACTACACTGTATTAGGTTAAATAAGGCCTAAAGTAAATATTTGAAATATCGAATTATGAAATCAAAAAAAGAAGAAGGGAAGAAAGAAAACACGATAAAAAGATGAGAGGGAGACGTCGACTTATCAAATGCTTCTGACCTAGGCATGGAACTATATTAACTTGTTGAAAGAGTTGCTTTAATATCTGTTTGAGAAAAAGGAAATAATCCCGTACTCACGTGCGTAAACTATGACACTTAAAACGAGCTTCATTTTTAAGCCTTTACTCCAGTCCCAAAATATGCATATTTATCTATCGCTATTTTTAAATCAATAAGAAACAGCCTTTTTCTCTGAAAATTACCATGTGTTAACACTATAATGCACAGGAAATTATTTATAAATCGTTCTACATTTAAATCACATGTCTGGAAATGCAATCTTACTCAAAGTTCTGTTATTTAAAAACAGAGATTTTGTAATTCAATTAATTCATTGGTAGATTAATTTAAAAATATGAGCGTATGAGTATCTTGAAATTCTGTCAGAAAACATTCAAGAGAAAGAACTATTTCTGACTGGAAGCGTTTGCATTGAACATCCCAAGAACACAAAGAAAATTTTCTCTCTTCTGAAATACTAGAAATTTGGAACATTTCTTTCTTAATTTTAAATGATTCAAATTTTAAAAACAGGTCTGGAAAATGCAAAACCCACCTAAATGCCTCAATAAATCTCTTAGTGGTGGTACGGCGAGATTTAGGATTGTTACCGCCATGAATCAAAATTTATTTACAGAAGTGTAATCATTACATAAGATTTATATAACTTGTATTTTCCCTCTTTGTTTTTTGAATCTTTGTTTACACTAAATCTGTAATCTTTTGTGTATTCAATAAATGTATTTTTCTCACATTATCTCGATCATAAATTCTGAGTATTTTCGTTTTATACTGTTTATTCATGATTGCAATATGCCATACTTGTATGTATTTTGACTCTTTCCTATCATTTTTTTCTTTATCGATTAAGTACATGTTTGATTTAAGGAAAATATACATGATTAGAAATGCGTTCCTTGAAAATTTCGTTAATTTGCTAAGATGTTTTTACTTTACCTCTTGAATTTTCCCTCACTTGTTTCTCGAGAGTTTACGTACTTCTTTAAGCTTCGTGCTGTTAAAATATAAGGAATTTATTCTTCGGGAATCTAATTGTTTTTTTAACAAAATTTCTATTATGTTTGTTAACATATTTAAAATATCTAAACATCTTTTGTGTAACATCAGTCAATAGAAGTTGCATCACCAATTGGGATGTTTTTGCTTTGCTTCGTGTTCTTAGTATATCAGGAATTTATTCTTCGGGAATCTAAATGTTTTTTTAACAAAATTGCTAATATGTTGGTTAAATATTTAAAATATCTAATCATCCTTTGTGTAATACCAGTCAATAACAATTGTATCACCAGTTGGGGCGTTTTTACTTTGCTTCATGTTGGTAGCATATAAGGAATTTATTCTTCGGGAATCCATTTTTTTTTGTTTTTTGAAAACATTTAAAATATCTTACTGAATTTTGTGTCACCCCAGCCAATAACAATTGCTTCACCAGTTGGTTCGTTTTTGCTTTTTGCTGGCAAGCATATTTTATTTATATAGCCATTGGAACCAGCAATGTCAATGGGTTTCGAAGTTTTCAGCAGAGCGATATCATTATGACGGGCTTTTTTGTTATAGTCTTCATGAAGAATAATGTCTGACACCTGCGAAAAATAGAAGTAATTACAACAAAAACTTTAAAAAAAATTGAAGTTGTTTAAGAATAATGAAGCTATCTTTCATATTAATCTTTTTCTTTCAATACTAAGTATTCAACTATGAATAGAAATTAATGCTAAAAGAAAAATTTCTTATCTGAATGTGACCTTTTGTTAGTGAACATAGAAATTAAACTTAATGGCATGGATTCGTCTTTGAATCCAAAAAATAAAGCTTCTTACTATGAGAATTCAAACCTTTGTTATTAGAGGCGTAGATTGGGTAACTGGTGCTCGGGGATAGTAAAGTTTCTCCCTTTTATATTTCCCTAAAAAAAGGATATAAACGACCTAATTTTGTACTCATAGTACAATTTGAACATGGAACATTTGCACCTCATTTGAGCCCCCTCCCCCTCTGATCATAACGTCATGAGTCCTTATTCAAATACAAGGATTAATTATTATTTTCAAATTCGTTTATCTTACAACTTCAATCCAACGAATAACATGCCGGAACTGCAAGTAGTAGTGGTGATTGTAGAGTAGGTCTCAATTTCTTAGTTGGTCAGTATATTCGGCTGTGATGAAAGGATAGAGTTTGCAATCATAGAGATAGAATGATAAATGCGGGAGAAGAAAGCTGTAGCATTCCCAACATCATCGCTTTCTCTTAGAGGCTCAAAAATGATGTAAACTTTTCTGTTGGGAATTTAGCTTGGATTGCTGCATGTGTTTTCACTGTTACTGTGAAAAGGCATGCGATATCATTATTATATTGAGAATCAGCTTTATAGAAACAATGAAAACAATTTGGAAATACCGAAACTCATGCATCCTTATTATTCAGCCGCGTAAGATACATCATTAGCCAAACTCCATATTTTATATTGCTTAATTGTAAAATGTCGGCTTAAGAAGAAGAAACACCTTTTTGGTTAAAAATTCAATTCTACTTCTCGTATGGGCGGTAAGCGTATATTAAATTTGTTTTCGGATTAAACATCTACTTATTAGCGTACAGAAAAAGTTTGGACAACGTGATGCTGAAATAGATTTCGTCCTCAATAGATGGTCAAGTAACTATGAGGTCCCAAATCAGTGAGCGTATTCAGCGAAATTTAA
>JAOUZG010015698.1:566520-588091 GCA_026289955.1 Argiope argentata | reverse complement strand
TACACATGGATCCATAGTTCCTGAGGCGTATTCGATATATTTAATTCATTTAAATACAAAACTTTTTCATAAATCTGGAAATTTTATATTGGATAAAATACTTATTAGCTCACTAAAGGTATATAAGAGGCCGAATTCTCTATACAATAGCAAAAATTGGCTCATAATTCCGACAATTAGGATTCTGTATAATAAACGAATATTAACACTTCAATAAGGTGTTTTTCCAAACAAATGAATTTGTTTACATTATAAAAATAGAAATTTTTATTTCATTCAAGAATAGAGAGCAACGGCGTTTAAATTAATGTGTCTTTTAAACACTGTTTATGAAAAAAAACCTTCAAATATCTATCAAATATCTTTAAATTTTATTCAATTATGTGGGGAAAAAAGCTAAATTTCAAAAAGCATTTAAATCTGTGCTTGAGTAAGCTTGTATATTGAGCCTAAGTACTGAGTGAGATTGAATAAAACTTTTGAACAGCATGTCAAAGTCTGGAAAAAATTATGTAAAAGATAATAAATTTTCATTATTTTACCATTTTTTCAAGTTACATACATACTCATAGAAAATAATATGTAGCGGCAGTTTGAACAGTAGTCTAATATTTTACGAAGCTTAGAAAACAAAAAAGATGCATTTCACCTGTCATCTAAAGATAACGTAAAGCTCCGAAATTTTATCTAAACTTAGTATTCTGAAACTTTAGCAAAATGTTGGGTGCGCTGTTCATCTTTTACATAAGTATGTATAAATTCTTATTTAACTCTTTAAGGGAGTATCGTTATGTATTTTCTCCTTCAGAGTTACTTTACCTTTTAAAAAATTAAAAGTTATTTTTACTTATTTCAAAAGATGTTAGAAAGTTGAATCATACATGCAGAAATTTAGCCTTCTAAAAATGAATGTTTATTGAAGTATTACTTTTTATTATCTCCATATTTTGAAATTACTCGTAGTATTGTTTTTAAATTACCATACATAGCAAATCCTTATGATTTAAAGACAAAGTTTGACTAAAATTATTGAGTGTTTACTAACTTTTCTAATAGTCTAAAGTCTTATCATCCATATAATGCGTAAAAGTAAGGAATGTTTTGTTGTTACTATTCTTTAACTGTATAATACTTTCGTAAGAGAGAACAATTTCAAATATAACATTTTATTTCATATATAGATTAGAGGGCAATTCACAATTAAACAGACTTCAATTCTTTGCAGACAATCATGCCGTTATCAACCATATCTTTTCATCCCGTTCACTTTTTTTTCTATATATATTAATATAACATTACTTTTGCTGTAAAAACGTTTTACAATAAAATAATATCGAAGAAGGCTCACATTTTACAAATAATAATAATCCTTATAACATATTTTTAGTCTTGACATAATACTTCACTGTTTATTTAATGTCTTTCTTTCATCTTAAAATGGTACTAAAACATGTGCTATGTATGTGTATCTAAGTGATAGTATATAAAAAACAATGCAATTATAAGAGTTTAAACTTATTTATAAAAAATTAATCATGCGAGAAAAAAATATTCTTTTCTAAACTGTGATTATATTTTTGTCTAGTAAAGCTAAAGAAAATATATGACTAAGAAATGTTAAAGCTAATGGATAACTAATGCGTATTTAAATATTTCACGATTTTTCTCTTGAATTTTTTTATTTTCTTTAAAAATCAGATCCGAATACCTCTTCAAGTTGGAAATTTTATAAAATAGAGGAAACAAAAAAGAAAAAGAGAAGACCAGATAAGTTATTGATTGATAAACGGAAGTAAAAATTAATTTATCAATACTTCTACTAAATATTTTGGAATCTCATTCGTGAAACTTATTTCTAAAAAAATTAATTTGTTCAAAGAGGGGAAAATAAATTTTAATCCAAGAATGGGCGTATTCGGTATAAATATTATTAACAGAAATATTATACGATAAAATGCATTACGTTCTTTACAGATAAAAGATTTTGAACCTAATTTACTCGTAATAACCTTTATCTACATAAACGTATTTACTTACGTAAAGATTATTTGTTCGGAAAAATGTTGTTTCCTCTGAACTTTGAATGGGAAAATCGCATATAATTTGTGGTAGGAAATCAAAATTATCTGAAAAAATAAATATTTTCGATTTACTTGTTTAAGAGAACTCACAGAAATGTGAAAATGAAAATAGAAAATAAGCATTTAACATTAGTTTTTGTTGATTTTGAAAACAATTTTTAGTAATTAGTGAAAATACTATGCTGTTTGATAAATACATCTTGAACTTTCATTGATAAATTAGAATAGGTTTTCAACCCTCTTATCCATGAAGCTTTTTATACTTACATTAAACAGAACATTTCCATCACTTTTCTTTTCAATAATTCAAAAAATAAAATCTTACGAAGTATCTTATTATGACCAGCTTTTCTAAGTTTCATCACAAGATATTTAGAACTAAGATTAGACATTGGAATTAAGATTAAGAAACAGTCATTATCTCTATTAATCTACAACGCCATGCCACTTTATGGTTGAAACTAATAGCAGAAATAGGCTTATATTATGAAAATAGATGATGGTTGTACGACATTAAACTACTCTTATACATGAAACTACGTTCTTAACGTATTTGAGTTGCAAGGCAGAGTTTGTTAGCAGTTACTTTTTCCAATAGTATTTCGACTTACATTTTTAAATATTAATTAAATACTTATAAGCTAAAAAATCAAACATTTAAGGACACTTTATTGAAAAAAAAGAATTTATATGGAACCAGTTTATTCGAAATGTTTGGTAACTTTAAGTAACCTGAATTCTCTCTAAAATACAGAATATACACAATATTTAATTTTTATTCTAGTTTGCTAATCCTTGTCAAAACACTCAAAGTAACGGGTAGATATTATTCAATTCAGAGCCCAGCTGTTTAATTTAGAAAGGATTCAAAAACCTTAGAAAGATACAATTTTAGTATGAAACATTCTAAAGGATGTATGATTTATTATATCAGGTAGAATTTGTCATAAAATGCATTATCACTGCTAAAGAGTATCATTATATTAGTATCTTTGAGGTTTGTAAACCTCATATCACTATTTCACTTTCTCTCGGTACTTTAAAATGGTAAAATTAAAAGAACAGATTAAGTCAGATCACTATAGCGAATTAACTATATATCATCACTATAGCGAATTAAAAGTATATTAGTTCTCTTGAATCGGAATTTGATTCATTCACGTGCTTCTTACCTTTATTTTAATTTTTAGGTTTCATTTTAAGTCTGTTCAAAACTTATAAGAAAAATTATGGCTCTTGAGCTAAACGAAATCAAAAAACACGAAATCAAACTATAAGCAAAATTATCCGAAGCATTAAAAAAACTTGAGTGAAGAAAATGCAAGATCGTCTAGCTAATATTTCAAGTCTAATCTATTTCACATGTTATTTTCTAATGTTAGAATGCATAAATTTCGAAAATGTCATAAAAACCTTTTAGTTTTAACTATAAAAAAAAGATGGAGGAACAGGTACATCGATTTACGCCTAAAGTTGTCATTATTTTCAATTGTTAAATTATACAACAACACTAACAGAAGAGCTTTCGGATATTTAAAAAGAATTCGGCATCAATTAATTTAAATGCCAAAATAAACTTACATTTAAATGCCAAAATAAAATGAAGAAATAAAAAAGGGCACTAAAATTAATATAAAATATATATTTCAATGAGATTTTTCTGAATTAAATATCGTTTCTGAACTGAAACTATTTAGTAATTTTTAATACCTTATCAATCAAATATTAAAGCAATTTTAGAGGTACTAAAATACAGAAAAACAGTGCTACATTTCCTAAGATTACTTATTTGCTTTGCTTTCAATAAAGAGATCATTTTTTGCTTTATTTTAAGAGAAAAGGCGTTCATTTATTTATTTTTTTCAGTTAGAAAGTATCTTGATTATCGTTGGATGTTTTCATGAATAAATCAGAAAATATTTTTCTTATTAGTCAGTTATGTGGACATTAATTCTGATTTAACTCACTAAGTCAGATTCCATGACTGGCGACAATTCTTATCTTTCGTCTTGGAGTTAGAATGAAGAAGACTTCCGATTACATAAAATGAGCAATAGTATCAGTTATGTGCTACATTATCAAGTAAAACTGAAACACGTATCGCTTCAAGAAATCGCCATTTCAAATGTACCAAGTAAATTCCTGGCATTCTTAAAAGCTGTGGCGAGATAGCAAAGGTCTACAGAGCTTTTCAGTAATACTACAAAAAGTTGGGTCTCTAAATTTGCATAGTTTGGACAGACTTACGGAAGTGAAAATTATTACATTATTAGCTAGAATGAACATTATTATGTAAAAAATTATCTGTCAATTCTAGACCTTTTGAAAGAAAATGTTGTTTATCAAAAATATTTAATATTATACCTTAAAAACGGAAGTGAACAAAAAGGGTTATGATTTATTAATCCTTACTTACTTACTTATTTATTTATAATACTAACTTTATCAAAACTTCCGTTTAAGTGCTTTTGTTGATTAGAAGCTTTTCCACACATTTAAGACCCCTTTGAAAAACTAAACGTATTTGAATTTTCCTAGTTTAATAAATAACAAAGATAGTCAAAAAATGGAAGAAGGCTCAATTTCGTTATTAAATGCGCATATCTAATGAGGATGAGACAAATTTTTAAAAAAAGTAATAAATGCTACTCTCGCGCTTAGATAAGTGATAAGGTTTCAAGGGGTCAAGTTCGAAACTCGATTCTATTAAAGTGTCTCCGTTTATGTGAAATCATTGTTCATTAAATTCAATCGTAGGTCTAAAGTCCTCCTGTTTATCTAGTGTGGAAGGATGAGAGGATGTGACATTTCTAGTGTCTCTCTCAGCGCCTAGCTAAAGTTCTCAATGACGAGATATGTCCGAATGTAGCTATATATTCAAACCGAGATGTTAACTAACTAAACACTCAATACAAATATATGCTGTTGTTGTTGTTGTTGTTTTTACTAATGACACTTGCCATGGACAAGCCCTCTGATGTATCAGCGGATTTAAGCCGAAATAAGCGTCTCCTGTTTGAAGTAGTGCCAATTAAGGCCAGAGTACGACTTTAGCTACACATTTATCACATTCACTTGCAAAGCCCCTTTATAAAGGAGAGAGGGGGCGAATTCTCACGCTTCACATATAAAAACAGAAGAGCAACCATGCAACCGGGACTCGAACCCGCGCTACCTCTGTGCCAGGATGCCGGCATTCTAATATCTTATTTGCATATCGGAATCACTTATACATATTTGTTGTGAAAATATGAAGTGAATTAGTGAGGGAAAGAAAATGGAGATAAGAGATGTAGTGTATAATTCCTCAACATTTTAACAGTGACTATCAAAAATACGTCATTCCTACAACATTTTTTATACCTGCCACAATAACAGAATTTCGATCATACAATCTCTAATTATTTATGATTCTGTATTCTCGATTCACTGTCACAGCACTTACTTTCTCATAATAAATTATGAGTCTTCGTTTTATGCCTTCCAGCTCTATGAATCCATTTCGCAACAATGGAGTTATCTGTTTTATTAATAATCAACAAATTAATCACCTGCAATCATATTGTTCTTATGGGCTCCTAGATAGCAACATGAACTGTATACAAACGAGTGATGCATAAAATCTTTCTATAAATGTACATATTTATTCATACACTCAGCGTTGCCACTTATTAAAATTTGCTCACGTGTAAAAGTTTAAACAAAACCTTAAAAGAATAATGGCATTTAAGTCAAAATCTTTAAAAAATGCAATATTTTGGATAAATTTCTAAATAAATTAATTTCTATACTTTGAAATTCAACAGTTTTCATTTTCTTTTCTTTAACAAAAAAGATTTAAAGATATGTAATTTTTAAAAAAATTTCTAGAATGAATGCCAATAAAAAATCCATAATGGTATCAAATCTCCCACCGAATAGGATTTTTATTGAAGTCATTACAATTAAACGTGATTTTTTCTCATTATGTTTTTTGAATTTTTAAAAACATTCAATCACTATGAACTAAAAAAACTTTAAGCATGTTTCCGTCAGAAAAAGAAACTGGGACCATTCAAGCGAAATGATGAATCAATTGTGTCATTTTGAGCAAAAATGTTAATTATAAGTGTTCTCATACAAACAGTAAATCCATACTATATTAAAATTGAAACTCACCCCAATAGAGCCTACCAAATCTATCGAATTCACCTCTACCAGGTGTAAGGCTTGAAATTTTGTCGAAAGGAACCATCTCAGCAAAAATAGGAGAGATTAGGCTATTCAATCCCATGGATATGAAGAAACTTGAGCAAAATTCTACAAAGCAGGGATTGCTCAGCACTGAACATCCAGAGGCACGCCATGCTCGAACCTAGGATTTATGGAATAACAATAACTTTAAAGGCGCAATAAGAATCGTAATTAATTACAATAAAATAAATTCAAATTATCAACCAGCCAAATGAGAAGATAATAAATACAGACAATAAAATACTGTTGATTAGACCAATAAATACAGACAATAAAATACAGTTGATTAGACCAATAAATACAGACAATAAAATACAGTTGATTAGACCAATAAATACAAAAAATAAAATACAATTGATTAGACCAATAAATCGCCAACTAATCATCCATCGGATAGTAGAATATATAAAACATGTATACTTCGAGAAATGTGCCTAATAACTGCATGTATAACCGAAAAAATTTAGATTATTAAACCTTTTATTGAAGGCATTTAAAAGAAAACTACTCAAAATCCTGCAAAATGCTGCTCAAAACTACAGGAAAGCGAAACATAAAACAAAACCCATGCGTAAAAAAGTACGATCATTGATTAATAAAGTTTCCTATCTTCAGAAAGCAAAATATCTCTGAATTTCCAATATATAAAATCAGAAATAAAAATTAAGTATCCCTATTTTCCCTTTTCAAACTAATTGGAGAGGTTTCTTCAAAACATTACGCATATTTTGTAACATTAATGTTTTCCCCCACCCAGCCCCGCAAAAAATGTGGAGTAAGGAAGAAAACACCATGCATGGCACTGGCGTACAATAGATACAAAACATTATTTCCTGGAGTAAATGAAACATTTTTACTGAATCTATTTTGTATTTTTTTAGTTATTAATTCCTGACATGCGGTTAACAAATCCTAGAATCGAATTTGTGTTTTAGACACATATTTACCCTAATTTTACCATATTTCACCATATGCACAATTTTAGATACAAAATTACTTTCCTAATTTGATATATTTAAATCATTGCATTTTTTATTTATCGCTTTTGTTTCATACTAGTGAAAGTGCAGAGAAACAGACGCATGACATCTTGCTGAATTTGACACAAAATTTGACAAATATCTCTAAAGTATAGTGGTGAAATCTGCGTGCTTAGTTCTATTCATCTAACTCTGCATTTTATAATTATCATGTTAACTTATATTCAAAGAGACATACTTTTTCCAAATAGATTTTGCTCAAAATTTAATGGAGATCTACGAATTTGTTGTAAAAATAATGCACTAAATATTCTCGGTCTAGCTGAAAATACTTGTACGTTATCTTTATCACATATGAACAGACAGAAATAATGCCAAAAATGAGTTTCTGATAATTCTTTCGCGCAATGCATAATATGCGCTTTTCTATTTCGGGTTGTACAAATGTTTTCGTTTATCAATTCTTTTCAGCCCAAATGGGCTCAACATTTATTATTATTTCATTCAAATATCATACACACATCTAATCTAATTTTCTTACTCTATTTGAAAATTATTGGTCTGTTATATTCACACAGAGTTTGAAATTGATCCATAAAATCTTTCATGAATACACATTTTATTAAAAAAATAAGATGCATATAGTATTCAAGGAAAAAAAAAAGAGAAATTTTTATTCCTATTTTATCAGAATTAGCGGCGAAAATGAATTTAATACAACAAAAAAAATTTTATTAATTCACTTCTCAAATTTCAGCATATTAAACAGGTATTTATAAATATATCTCAACAAGAAATCATATGCGATTTGTCGTTTGTATAAATTTATGAAATTTCTGCCATAAGAATGCTCAAAGGCTTATAACTGTCATTTTGTATTTATTCAGTTCAACAGTTTGTATTATTAAAGGCTAACTCTGAAGATCAAATTCCAGTATTCGATCGAATTGTAGGCGGGGAAAAAGCTGAAGAAAATGAATTTCCTTTTCAGGTTTGCGTTTTGTTTTTCCTTCTCCTTAGTTATCTCTTTATTTTTTATTCATTCCTAGAGTAGAAACATCAATAGAATTTAAGTACTGAAATATTAAACTTCTATACATTTGAACTACTTCAAATTATTTTCAAATAACTTCTAAAAAAATTTAAATAATGTTTAAATTTTATCAGTTATTGTATCGCAATTTCTCATTAAATTGATAATTTTTTTCAGGCTTCTCTTCAACGAAAGAGCAAATTTGGTTATTTTCATACCTGTGGAGCAGCTCTGATAACAAACAAATGGTTATTAACAGCTGCGCATTGTATAAAATTGTAAGTTAATGTTTTTTTTTCCTATTTCATTTACTTAACTTACAATTTTTAATCATTTGAAAGCAAAATTTCTATTTGGAATTATGAATTATTTATTCTTACATAATCGTAAAAAACAACATTGATTATTTCATAATATTTGAATGCACGTGTTTATTTCTTTCAGTAGATATATTTCGTTCATGCGCAGTTATGTGTTCGTTTTCTCTGCATTGATAAATTAACCTTCTAAACAAGGCAATATTCTGAGATGAGTCAGGGCAATAGTTTAAATATCAAGTATATATATTTAAGCTCCAATTTGATTTGTAAAATATTCAAAACTCCACACGCATTGAATATATTCGACCAACAACATGGAGATTTACACGTTAACAATAGAAATATTTTCATACAGATACTTTGAAGAGTAGTTTATCATAATTACATACTATTTTTAACAAGTAATAAAAAATTGTCAATTTCTACTATTTTTCTACTATTTTTTTATTTATCTAGTCAATAAATTTAAAAAAAATTAGTTACTTTTTATGAAATAATTACAATTAATATATACATAATTTATAAAAAGATTATTGATTTTCGCTAGAACTGAACTCATAATTCTTCACCTTCTCTTGAAAAATATCAAATTCTTTGCATTTTAGCGATTCAGCTATTGCCTCTTGATTTCAATTTTCATTAAAAACTTCTAAAACTTTATTTACAGTATTAAAAATTAATTAGATTTAATTAATGTATTAACATTTGAAAAACTGTATTAACATCAAGTGTCATCCACTACAAGTTTTAAAAAATGTATTCAAACTTGAGTGGATGAATAAAAAGTATTTTATTAACGATTGAACATTTGAACAAGATATATAACTATATATAGGGAGAGTGTGAATTAATAGTAGGAATTGAAAAACAAAGCATTTTTATTCTGTTAACATTTGTACTAACATATCATGACCACTTTGAATCAACAAAGTTATGTTATATTGTTCAAGGTATGGCAGATTAATACGATGTTTGGGAGATAAAATATTTTATTTTGTAGAGAAAAAAATCGGTAACGGGTTACCATTCATAATTGCAAATTATTCAATAACATTCATGAATGTAAAATTATATGATGTCCTTTTCCACCTATACATTGAAGTTCCACATAAAATTTTCCTGCGGAGCGGTGTGGATATCGTAACTTCTTCACTCTAATTCTTTTTTTTAAATTTTCTGCTCTAATATATCTTATGTGGATTACCCGACAGTTCTTTTTACATTTATTAAATGATGATTAACGCAACATAAGAATGTCTTCGGCCTGAAGATCAAATCATTTCGTTGAATTTTTGATCTGCGAGGTTATTTGTACAGGAAACATGGTACTTCTTATAAAATAATAATAGCAAACGCAGAATTGCGTGACGTCTTTACAACAACAATTGTCGTAATAGAATTGCCTGAGAACGACTGAAATGTTTTGAACAATAAATGATCCCATTCTCACATTTGTACCTTTTTTCAAGGTCAAGATGCGCTTTGCTCGACTTATCTGCTTATCTACTTCATCTAACTTAGCTTATCTGTCTCATGCCGTGTACATGTTTTATGATGGAAAATTAGAATCTGAACTTTTAACGTAATCTTAGAAATGTTTTTCAAAGACTTCAAAATTTTTATACAATTTAATTACTTTGAAACTTCCTCTTCATTGATTTAAAATTTTTGCATTTCAAATTAGCCATTAAGAGTCTCAAGTTGAATTTAAAATATTTTTCATACAAACAACATTTACATACTCGTTTTCGCATCAAGAAATAATCCGGCATTATAAATCTTTATTAAAGAAAAGTTTATTTCTAACAGTCAGTTTTAAAAAAATCGACAAATAAAATAATAATTGCGTGTATATTATCTATACATAGTATAAAATGAAGTTTCCTGTATGTTTGAACCCCAAAAACTCGAGAAATAGTTAATGGATATTGGAAATAATTCTACCATTTTGTAAAGCATTTATTTGTGAAGGTTTTAGTACATTAAAGTCATATAAAAAATGGAGTTTTGCAATTGCGATTTTAAATTTGCATTTATACGCGCATGTGTGAAAACCCTAAACTGCGCATGTGCAAATAGCAAAAGCTGTGGTATGCATATGCGATATATTTATTTGTTTACGTCTGATTTTAAACAGTGATTCAAAACTCAGTATGTCCCCGAAAAAAGGAAATTCAACCTTGCGGAAGATGAAAGAAACGTTCGGGTAGCAAATATCAGAGAAATAATGTCCACATTTAGTGATTGAGAATCTTTTGATGATCGCAATAACAGTATTTCTTTAATTCGCATTACAACAGTATTGCGAAGAAAAAACCTTTTTTACCTTTTTAACAGCTTAAATATTTCTGAATGTGTGCTATAAAAAATTGTTAGTAGCTATTTTTGATAATTTCTAAATATAATTTTTTGTTTATTTCATGTTACGCAACATGCCTATGTCAAATCGAGTGAAGACCAGACTTAAGTTTAAAGTTAATTTTTCTTCTTAGATGCTATGTTACGTTGACGTACTACTAGTTTAGTTATAAAATTCTAATTAATTCTAAAAATAACAACTCAGTTGTTTTATAATCGCCAGACTCAGATTTTAGATAACAGCAGAGTGTAACAAAATTTTTCAATATTTCTTTATAGTTTTTGTCAAAATTATGTACGGTAAGAATAACGAGAACAAGTTTTATCAACATTTATGCTTATTAGTAAATGAATATTAAATCAAATATGTAACTAAAATATGTGTAATGCTATTTTTTTAATTCCAGAAATTCAACTAGCTGGTACAAAATAATGATAGGAAGCAGTAAATTGAAACCAATAGATGCAGAAAACTTTTATTCTGTAAGTACTAATATTAAATATCTAAAGGCACTTTAGTTTTGTTGCTAAAAGTTTTGTTTCCGCTGTTTCCTATCAGTCAGAAAAATGTTCTAAGTAATAGTAGGAATCATTTCTATAAAATAAAACTTAAAAATTTAAAAGAATAACAATATTTATTGCTTTTTTGTTTATCATATAAGAAGCAATCTTCTAGCATCAAACGTTAAGGGAATTAATAAAAAAATCCCTGACTTCGAATTAGAAATATTGTGCCAGCAAAAATTACCAAATTTTGTAATAAAAATGCCTTGTGAAAATCTGAAATACGAAATTATTTCTTTAAAATGTAAAAAAATGAAAAAAAAAAATCTTATAAACTAATACCAGTAATTTCAACTTCATGAAAAAAAAATTATATGTTTTAAATAAAATCATCTTAATATAAAGGTGTTCTTAAATTTTATATACATTACCATTATATATTAAAGAAGATATGTATGTAATATTAATTTAAAAAATTCATATGAATAGAACAGATACAGTAGGACATATAAACTCAAGCACAACTCAAACTTCGGGTCATGCCGTACTTTTTCAGTTGATCTTTTTTAGCTCGCAGTGCATAGATACTCAAATACCAATTGAAATTTTCGAAAAATTTCAATAATATAGCCTAAAAAATTTTATAACCCTTTATTAAAAAATCTTTTTCATGGCTTCATTCATAACTTTGCACTAAAAAATGCATCTACAGAATTTCGGTAACGTTTTTCGAAAATAGAAAGAATCTGAAATCGCTTAAGATCAACTGATCCTGATCAGATGCTCCTAAAGCCAATTACCGCCTTTTAAATCTTTATACAAGCTATATCATTTATAAATATTAATTTATAAATAATGAATCAATGTCATGTTTGGGGGAAAAAACCTCTTCTTGATAATAATGGCGTAATACCAAGATAATGTTCCATTACAGAAAATATAAAATTTATATTGGCTTGTGTAATTTATTTTAATTATAATCACAATCCTTAATTTATGAGACTAGGAAAGCAAGCCATCTTATATAATAGAATTACTTACTGATTTAATATTTTATTTATTTCGAATTCATCCTTTTGTAATGCTTGTTGACTTTATTATAATGGATTTCAAATTATTACTTTATTGTAGATTGAAATGATAGTTCTGAAACAAGGCTTCGATGAATCTACCTTTAATAACGACATTGCTTTAATTCAATTAACGGAACCAGTCAGAAGTTTAATTGAACCCATCAAGTTACCCGAGTTCAGTCCAGATCTAAACATTTCGGCCACAGTTATTGGATGGGGAGCTACAGTTGCCGGTAAGAATTAAATTATTATGTTGATTCTTGTATTAGTTAAAATAAATTTAATATTTATATCATTTTATAACAAAATACAAGGCGTCTCGTTGTAACCAATACGGAATTGCAGCACCCAGCTTTATTAATATAACTCTAATGTCATTAATTTTACACGTGATATCTGATTCCATAAACAATTCAATATCCCTTATTTCAGTGTTTTTAATGTTTATTTAAAACACGGCAAAAAATGTATTTACGTCTTTCCAGAGAGAGAGAGAGAAATTTCAAATAATACCGATTTCTAAAGGTGCGCATGCGTAGTAGCAAAGCCAGTTCATTTCATTTTGTAGTTTGTGAAGTAAAGAAGTACTGTACCAAAATAAACACCTATTTAGTTTTAATTATAGTAGAAAAGAGATTTTAAACGTTTTTTTTCTGCTATAGACAGCCTTTTAGAGAGCCTCAAATTTGAATTAAAAATAAAGGATAATTATTAACAAGGGAAGAATTCTTGTTGGCTTTGTCGTTGCTTCTAATGGCACTTGTCATAGACAAACCCATTGATGAGGGCAGCTATTTTAAGCCGAGAGAGTGTCTCTTATTTCTCAGTAGCGCCATCTAGAGCCAAAAGTACCTCTTAGCTACTTATGCGTCCTTACCCTTTTACGAGACGGATTTCATTCATACATTTCATTCACTTATCCGTTGATCGTAATTTAGATCTAAATCAGAGAACAATCACCTCTAATCCAGTACCTACAGCGGTATTACTCTCGCCATGAAGGACTTAGTGACCACGACAGGTTCATACCTGTCCCAGCCTCCATACACACGGGGAATCTCTGGCTGACGGTGTTCGAACATACAAATCAAGAGATGCAAATGCATCGCTCTATTAACCATGCTCTCCTTGCCCTTGTAAGGTTTAAATCAAAGTATTCAAAACATCCTGTTAATCGGCATCACATTTCTCTGTCTTTTCTTTTACACTATTTAAAATGCAACAAATATTTTTTAGGCATAACTTGTCTTGAATATACTCTTTGAATGGCGTCTCATTTCCAAATTTTAACTACGCTTCAAAGAAAATACCTAAAAGAATAGAGTCTTTAATTATGTTTTAAAATATGTTAGCAATCTAATCGCGGCACTGAAAATTATATACTAAGAAAGAGGTTTTTTTTCCTTAGAAGGAAAGGAAATTAAGAGGAACTCAGACTTTCGAACACGATTATTAAAGTCTCTTATTTTAAATGAGAAAATTAATAAAATTTTTCTTTAGTTAACAGCTTCTCTACGCGTCATTTAGAGAGAACTATAATATTCAATATATATCACTGCGGGAATAAAATATCTTTTGCCATTTTCAAGCTTCAAATAAGAAACTATCCATGAATTTTCTTCATCGATTAATTTAAAATCTCAAATCGCATGTTTCGATGATGTTTTTCTCAAAACTGGTATTCCTCGCATTTTACTACAGCAACTTGCAGAATTAAAATATTTCACATAAATGGCGAATATTATTCACTTCTTTCAATTTCATTGAATAAAAATATCATTTTTAACTACAAAATGGTGAACAATATCGAAGTTTTTTTTAACAATATTAGATAAAAAATTCTCGGATACTTCCATGACATTTGTTGCAAGCTTTATTATTGTTTGTTAAACTACTGTATTTTTTATAAATAATAATAATTAACAAAGAAAATTAATGTGGGTAAAATCTGTTCTAGTTCCTTTTAACCTATTAGAAAATATTCACCGTAATTTCATAATTTAAAATGCAAATAATTAATAATAATTAAGGATAAATTACATGAATAAGCCATGGTGTGAGTTTAATATGTTTTAAGCTTAGAAATACGGGCTGAAAATATTTATGCATTTTTGTCATTCCCAAATAGCATAAAAAGTATTTACACTTATTCCTTGGGCTGAGAGGGCCACCAGCCGAAGACTCTCCGTGTGTATGGTGGCTGACGCACGTTAAATCTGTCGTGATCACCAAGTTCGCCATATCTAAAGTAATATTACTGGGGGTACTGGTTCAGAGGTGATCGTTCTTTGTTCCAGATATAAATCATGATCTGTGGATGAATGAATGAAATGCATGAATGAAGTCCGCCCTGTAAAAGCCCTGACGTGTGTGTAGCTAAGTCGCACTCTTGACCCTAGTCGGTGCTACTGAAAAACAAGGGACATTCAATAGCTTAAATCGCTGACAGGCCTGTCAGCGGGTTTGAAAAGGGTCATAAGTAACAACAACAACAGGATTTATACTATTGTATTAAATTGTTCAATATTACAAGTTACATCACAAATTAAATGTCACAAAAATATGTTGATGATTCCATAAAGTAACGTAGAATTCTTAGTTATTGCCTAGTGAAAGAATAATCCACCATTTTTTTAAAAAAATTGATACAATGAAAAGATATAACAATATTAAATATTTAACATATTTTTGCAGGGGGAAAGGCATCAAATGAATTGCTCAAAGCTGATGTGGCTCTTATATCGCATGATGATTGCCTAGATTTTTACTACGAAATATCTGAAACATCAATGTGTGCAGGTTACGCAGAAGGAGGAAAAGATGCTTGTCAGGTAATATCATTCACAATTTTTGAATGATATTTTTAAAAATGTCAAAAATTAAAGAAATCAAATGTATGATTATTTACACCTTAAGTAAACATTTCAATGATTATTTAATTTCTTTATTTTTACATACGTGTAGATTTATTAATTTCTTTAAATTAAAACCTTATTTTAGTAAAAATGCAATAAATATTGGAAGTGGAAAATTTAGAAAATTTAATTTGTTACTTTTTACTTCATTGAGTTATTGCCGATAGATAAAATAGAGTGCAAAATAAATCAAAATTAAATAACATTTTATTATAAAAAACCAATCTTGGAAAATATTTATATCTCATTGAATATATATACTGAAGTTTCTCATGTCGCTTAGGTCAATCATATTTTATTTCAATAAATTAATTAAAAACTACTTAAGGATTGAATATAGTGTTTAGAAAACTTTCAGTGAAATTTCTCCTCATTTTCTCAGAATTTTCTCGGTTTTTTTTTCAACGTTTTTTCGGCATAGTTAATAAAATTTTATCAAATCCATTTAAGATTAATTCTTCCATAATAATTTATAATAAAACATGTTAAAAGTTAAAATAATGGGGTTTTTTGGCAAAAATCAATGTTTTTTTTTTTTTTGTAAGTGTGTAAGTGAATCTTGTACAAAAAGTGAAAACTATTCTTTATCACGAGTTTATATATGAATAAAGAATCCTTATCTTAGAAACTTTAATATTAAAGAAACGAAAAAAAACATTCAGTATTACTTCTACAATGGCATAGAAATATAACGACAAAGCTTTGACCTTTCCATTCTTTTGGTAATTCACTCTTCTTTCCTCATTCATAAAACAGGTTTCTTATTTTTTCTTTTTTAACTTATTGGGGCAACATTTTCCCTTACTTGTTATTTTTCCTTTAATTCTTTCCTTGTTAACTACATGAAGAAGAATCCCATCAGATAATCCCTCTCAATGGGACCTAATTTTAATTTTTTTAAAAATGCACTTATATAAATGCTCATATTAAGAATTGCATAAACTAGGAATGAACAATCTGGTCTGATGTTGTTTTATGACATCATCCATCATGTACAGTCATTCGTTAAGTTTGAAACGAAACAATTTATTTCTCAAATTTTTCTTTACTTGTTACCCGTTTTTGACCACAAATTTTTCAATGACGTTATGTTTGAGCTAACTTTTTCAATATATTATGTATGAACTTTTTCATTATCTAGCCTAAAAATAGAGTCAGAAAAAACTAGAAAATTTAAATTAACAATAAACAAAAAGAACGATTTAAATACATTAATTTTCATCCCTTCGAAGAAACAGGTGAAATCGAGCATTTGATAAATGCTTTTGCAGGAAACTGCGTATAGTAAGAATTAATGTGCTGATCGGATAGTGTTTTAATGCACAAATCATCATGCAAAGAATTTTGTTAAAAAATTAAAAGAAATAATTAATTCCAAACATGGTTCAAAAAACCTGTTTTACTTGCTACCTGATTTAGATTAATAAATTTAGATGCTTTTTTCATAATTTCACCCAGTAAAGCTGAGAGGAAAAAAATGCAGTACTCACTAAAAATGTTTAAAAAAAACGAACATTTCGTTAAATATAGTTTTCATATAAAATTTTAAAATGTTTTAAATCAAACAGAATTTTTGAAATCTTTTGTATACTAATATTGATGAATCTGATATAAAATCTTTCTGCCCATGTTATTGAGGGCTCAAATTCATTCTATGCTACTTCATCTAAATTTGGAGAACAATATTTAAAAATTTCTGATTTATAGTCGGGAATCGATGCAATCCAAATTACCTTTTTTTGTCAAGATGTAAAAGTTAATTTTTCTAAATTATTGATAGTATTAATTTTTCTCAGCAAATCATCTGCTTCTGAATCATATTTTGCTTTTTGTATTAAAATATTTTTAAGATAATGCGGCTCTGAAAATAAAATTTTAACGCAAAAATTCATGTAAGTTATTCTACTATTATCATCATTAATGAATCCACAGCAGCATTTGTAACAATTAAAAAAATTATAGTTATTGGCAATATTTCAGCGATTTTTTTACATGTTGTAAACAATCAGAATTATCGTATATTTTTTAAAGTTTTTAAATATTTTCATATGGCTACAAAGTTTTCTAGTACAATTACTAAAGTAAAATCCTTCCCCTTGGTATGAAATCCTTTGTTTTAATACTTTTAGTTGAACTTTTGGTTAAAAAAAATACTTGACTGAAATAAAAGTAGACTATTGTTTAAAGTCGTCATAATTGACCTTTCGATTGTATTCCAACTTAGCTTCCAGGAAATGATATGTAAGGAAGATGCCAATGAATTCGAGTGAGGTCAAAATTGAGAACACTTTACGAAGTTGTTTATATCGTATAAATTTCAGAGAATATGAAATTAAAGAGCATATATTTTTTACTTCTGTCTTTTATATAACAATACTAAATTTTTCAATATTAATTTCACAAAATCATAATTTTCATATTAGATTATGAAATTTTATTAAATAATTTTCTTAAACCTTATAGCTACAAAATATTAGAGCCACTTTATCATGACGTCAAGATAACTACCATTAAGATTAACTTATCACTTAGGAAATATATTATTTCGGAATTAAAGTTAATGGTTTATAAAGTATATTTCAAAATTTTGAATTATTCTTTGTTTCATTTTTTATTAGAAATAAGACTTTAAGAAATTAGTTGGGAGGGAACTCCTGAAACTATGTTTCAACTCAGATATTAAAATTACATGAAATGAAAATTTTGAACGCTTTCATCATTGTATTAGAAAAACAAGGATTTGCATTATAAAAGAATAATAAATTCAATATTAATTTTCACGATTTTTTTTCAAACTATTTTAGAAATGAATTCATAAGTTTTTGTCAATGTGTAAGAAACTTTTTATACAGAATGAAAAAAAATGAAATGATTTTGTTAAAACATGGAAGAATTAATTTTTCTCCCATTTTTTGAAATCTGAAATTTGTGAAAATGGAACAGGCTAGTTAAAATAGCTACGGAACATTTCTCGAATTCCATGTTGTGATTCACAATTTAAACTTATTTTACAAATACTGTCTAACAAAATTGTGATCAGGCAAAAAAAAAATCAGCTTTTTTTTGGTAACTGCTGAATTCTAGATTTTTTTTCTCTAATCATGATTGAGAAAGTGCAAAAAATTTCATTCTTTTATTTAAATTTACTCTATTCCATTTTTTAAAAAAATTCTCCTTATACTTAAAAATTGATTATCAAGCATAAGGAAGTAAGGGTACCTTTAAAGATTATAAATACTTTCCTAAATTGAAATCCCCTCAATTTTTTTTATCAATTCATATTTTAAATTTATAACTAACCAAAACTAGTGCAAATTTCACTTTCAAGTTTTTTAGGAACAAAAAAAAAGTTTCTATTTCATAATAATTTTGTAAAATGGAATAATCCATATCGTGGGTGGGGGGGGTGTTTTTATAATACCAATAAAAAATTTTCAGGGATACGGAAATTTCACCAATCGACTTGAAAATCTTTCCTGAATTCGATTTTTGAATAAAAAATATTTCTAGCAGATAATTTTAAAAAGTTAATTATTGTAAGTCTCTGCATGTGTATAGATTATTTTATCAGTTGCAGAACATTTTGTGGCCACCCCGGAAAATTCAGCTTTTCATTGTTAGTTTTTAAAGTGACTCTGCTTTGTATTCTATCCTGTATTTGGAACTTAACAGGGAAAATTTATTTTTCAGATTGCAAATTTATTTTTTCAGATTTCAAGCTACAAAATCACAGACAAATGACATAATATATGCTTCTACGCATATCATTGAATTAAAAAAAACTCTGTAAAATTATAGACAACTTTTCTTTTAATTTTAAAAGCAGTAGTAAAATTGTACTGCTTTATGACACAAGGTCCAATGTAGGATATGACGAGCCAAACATAAAGTGACGATGAAAGTTACACAGCTTCAAAGGTTTAACATTAAATTAAGTTCATATATAGGATCATTTTCTGATCTATTTAAACGGGTGGGATGATACACCTTGTAGTTTTCATTGGCCTATCTACACAGTTACCACAAAGTTTCAAAAATGTACTCGAACTAAAAGTTACTAGTGAACTCCCTTGGAAGTATATAGCTACAAATTTATTACGTCATCATGGAAGAATTAAAGCTAAATAAAGCAATACACACTCAAAATAGTAAAAATGTGGTAAAAGTCTAATAAACTCGCTTTCTTCTGCAATTGTTTTAGAAATAAACTATAAAACGGTAAGTTTGAGCTTAAATGAAAGCACATTCTTTTTTTTCTCTTTCGTACGTGTGTGCTACGTGCTAAGATCTATTGAATTTTTATTATTCTTTTAGGGTGATTCTGGAGGACCTCTAATTCAAACCAGGAACGGAGACACTTTTCTTATAGGAATCGTGTCCTGGGGTATCGGATGTGCAGAACCCAATCAACCTGGTGTATATACAGATGTGTCTTTGTTTACTGCCTGGATAAAATATTATGTACAATTTAAATAATATTTTCCTAAAATACTATTATAAAAGGTGTTCTCTCTAAAAAATAACATTCAAAAATCTGAATACAAAAATACTAATGTACATATTTTAAACAATTGCAAATAATTCCTAGCTTTAAATAATAAGCTTAAAATCTATCATGACTGAAAAAGGTTAGGTTATTTATTTTTTAAAAAACTGAATGCAAGAATGAAAAATTTGTCCTAAATAAATAGGATTATCTATTAAGTATATTATTATCAAAACATAATGAGTGATGATAAAATAATTAAAATTTAATACTTTAACAGCTAAGAATTCAACTAAGAATTTTCGACTAAATATTTTTTGGTTCATATTGTTTTGATTTTATTTTAATAATAAAAAAATTATAAATTTATTTCATACAATATTTTTACTTTCTTTACAGTTTTTTTTTGAGACTCTCAAAATTGGGAAGAATTTGGTTATCATTTTATATTATTTGGAATTTGAAAATAATATCCTCTTAATTTTTCAGAACTTTCTTAAGATTATTTTTACTCATTGATCACTAGAGCATTCAGATTCAAGGTAACTACAACTAAAATTTGAACTATCTGATTTGTAAAGCATATTCAGTGAACTCATCAGTCAATGAATTGCACACATTTTGATCTCTAAAAATAAAAAAATGAAGGAAGGAAGTACGGATCTGAAACCTCAAACTATTGAAATAGAGAATTCGGGAAATCACTTTCGTAACCTTATGAGGAAAGTTCTCCGTTACTTCGATAAAGACAAGGAAAACCTTGGAAAGATCACACGAAAAATGAAAGTCCATTCTCTGGAATCATTTACAGAATTTTTTTTTCTTTGCATCATCGCAGACTGTGTCTCCTACTTTCGTATTATCAGAAGAGATATCTAATTTTAAAAAATTTCCTTTAAAAAATTGTAGGAAAACTGTGCTTTAAAGAAAGAGATAGTATTTCTTTTAATATAGAAAATTCGTGTATTTTTGAACTATCAAAAATGCAGACGCAAAGGTAGTTAAAGCAGTCACATTTTTTCTTCATGCTGGTAAATAATGACAATTCAGAAACAAGTCAGAAGCGAATTTTTAATATATTATTGCTCAAAAATGATAATATTTTAAACAGGTGAAATGATTTGATACTGAACGGAAATAATCAAAATTTAATTTTATGGTTAGAATTAGAATGATTAGATCTGCTGTATATTTAAAAATATTAAGACTGATTTCAAAGTAAATTCCTCCCATTCGATATTTCAAATATACTCCATGAGTAAACTTGCCATATATTATATTAAAAACACGAATATACTCATAATATATTAAAGCGAAATAATGAAACTTGATTAAAAAATAAATAACACTGAAACGGAAATATTAATAAAGTTTTATAATATAGACCTCCTCCCTCCGCCCAAAGAATAGGTAAATTATTCCCACAATGTGCGTAATATAATTGTATTAAATCACTAAACTTAATTGTCTAGATTATTTTGTTTTAATTTGAGTTTTGCTTTTTTGCCACAAAAGGGATACTTTGAGAAAGACTGGGTAATTTTGATTTAATTTAAGTTTTGACTTTTTGCCACAAAAGGGATACTTT
>JAOUZG010015698.1:530690-560291 GCA_026289955.1 Argiope argentata | reverse complement strand
TCTGATTATTGGACTCGAATCAGATGCGAAATATCTACGGTCATCTTGTTGGCAATTAGATCTCAACTTAAGATTTTTTTTTCTCTAACTAGATGTATTTCTGTTGTTGAAATGAGGAAATTTGGAGAAGGGACGCCATCCAAAGTAACATTCTCTGATTTGAATATGCGTTTATATTCAGTATGACAAGTCTGCTACAAAATAGCACTTATGTAACTTCTAAATGTGAATCCACATAACTAGACAGAACCTACTTCATACGATAATCAATAATAACCTCCATGCTACTTTGAATTCATTTGCCTTGAAATGATTTCCAAAAAATTAATGCACATCAAACTAAAACCAGCCTCTATTTATTTAAACAAATTCAACAGTAAAATGAAGTGAAAAAATTATCTCCAGATCTTGACTATATTATTTGCAGACATAGCATAACACCATCCTATACTCCCGGTGCCTATAGCACTAAGTTATCTAACCAGTTGGATGAACACAAGATGGAAGGAAGAAAAAAAAGGAAAGAAAAAATTATTAAAAGAAAAAGAGGACAAACCATACAGGGATGTCCATAGAGAATCCCATCGGTGTCAATTCCTACACGACTGTATTTAATTTTTGGTGAAATAATAACTGGATGGAGGGGACAAAAATACTTAAACAAATAGTAACTATAGGTTGAACTTACAGGGAAAGGTGATTATTAACTGAAAAGGAAAAAATTGATACATTACATTGTGAACATCTGTTTGGCATGTATAAGTATATAAACAAACACTGCGGAGTCAGAAATCTGTAGCGCCCGCCTCGGTCTTGAAGTTCTGATTTCCTTAGTGAGAGCTGAATATGTGTTTTGAGCATTTTAGAAGTTATATTTTCGACTGATTTTGTCACGTGGCATTTTGGTCTCAGCTACTGTGCGGTCTTAATGAGGTGTTGATATTTATGAATACGATTTACTATGGAGTGGGTCTTGCCACTTAAAAGGATATTCAATGCGACTCTCCTGTACCATTCTTTCTCGAGAAAATATCACACATTTTCAACAGAAAAGGCAGCATGTATCGCCGGCCGTTCCTAACAATTATTTGCACTTAACACAGAATTTGCAAGCTCATAAGCAAAGCAATACTACACAACTCTGCTGAGTATTAGACATTTCTAGAAAAAGTGACAGTATTGCAGATGCTTTTCTTCGAAATAATTTTATATATTTTTCTGTACTTATTGATGTGTATTTTATGTTTGAAGTTGATTTTAAAAACTTCCGTTCATTTTCATTTCTAAGCCACAAGTCTTTAAGTCGACTTCCAGCTGTTTTTTATCCCATACCCATCTTTAACGTCAAAAAGATCTCAATTATTTTAGATACTTTTCTTTCGTTTGGTGAACATTAGTTACTTATTACTTTGCTGCAGCAAAAGCTTGAAAGCGTTTTCAATTTCTTTTAGATTATTTGTTTTTTACGTTATTATGGTTGTAATAAATATCTCAAAAGAAAACGTCAACTTATTCTAATGAAATCAATGATTGTAAATTATAACAATTTTCAGAATAAATATTTTAAATTTATACAGCTTAAATGAAATGAATTTTTTTTTTATTTCTTTAGTAAAGTTTTGAGAGGTCTTTTCTTTACTTATTATTAGTAATATTTAACTTAATGACAATATCAGAACAGAAATTATATCTTTTTATTTTAAGTTTATCAATACTCACAGAATTTTCACCCGACATTTAAGTATTTATTGCAAACACTGTACAATTAGCTTCCATTTTAAAATTCATTCATCTAATTCTTTAAAGATGGAAGCCTATCAGCTCATAATCAGATCAGATTTCATGCAGAAATCAGAGTAATAAAATTTCATGCAGATAATCCTAACTAAATAAAATTTCTTGCGGTTCTAGAGACTCCTCAAATTATTTCTCCTTGCGATTGTCAATTTTATGTTTTTAAAATTTTTTGTGGGTTTATAATGGATTAAAAAACTTTTATAAGGTATATTTCAAATAAGTTGCAATTCATGAAAAGATTTTTTGAATACAGATGTAATATTTTAAAACCAAACGCTAATAAAAACTGCACATAACTTTTATAAAATTAAAAGCGCTATCCCAACCTTTCAAGAAGCTCACAATTTAACAAGGTCATTTCATCTCTCAAACCTAATAAACGTTAATCATAAAATTCTTTTTGTCAATTATCTGTTGTTATCAAGACAGGAGAATCTAAATGTTTCGAAAATTCTGTAAAACGAAAGAGTTATTATTATTATTATTATTGGATTTATATTGCCACATTTGACTCATTTGAGACAAAAACTCCAATCGCATCGTAAGTACCTTGAAAGCCTTTGCAATTCTACGATTAAATATGTGCAAAAAGTGTGTTGATGCTAAGTTCAAAATAAAAATATTGATAATTATTCAAGAAACGAAAAATAAGTAATAATATTTACGAATGCTTTGATTCTAAAAAAAAAAGAAAGAGAGAGAGAGAGAGAGAGAGAAACTTCGAAATACAAATGTTTAAATTAAAACCTTTCTTCCCAGGAATAACTGGGGTTTCACAATTTTTTAAATAAATTCAGTCATTTAAAGTTCTCGCACTTTTAAATTCAATCACGCAATTTTAAATAAATTCCGTCACTCAATCTTCGTATTCTTTAGAATCGTTACTTAAGAATTGCTTGTTGTCAGGACCGATCCGAGGGGAATGCGAATGATGAATGCTGATGTTGCTGCTTTTGCGAAGGTCATTCGTCACTGATTGATTTTAGAAAAGGAAAATGCTTTTATTTCTATTTTTTTAAAAAATCATAATATGCATACATTTGAATATTATCCCATGATTTGTGCAATTTCCCCCTCCATCTATGCAAGGAAAGTTTCACAACTCTCAGTTTCATTACTATTGAGGATAGTTATCTCCTATTACGAAGTTTTATTTTAATTGAAAATGCCGTCGTTCCTTTTAAGAAAAGATTTGAAATTTTTTAAGAGCATGATGTTTCATATAGATTTTACGACCGAGTTTAAAATGATTTTCGTAACTGCTTCAGTATCTTTATTAGGATTTTACTTTATAAAATAAGATTTTTTCAATAATATATTTTAATTTAATGAAATCAAAATATGCAATTGAATTTTTGTCTATCAAAACCACAATGATGTATATGTTACAACATTTATTCAAAATAATTTAATTGAATTCCATCTAAATATCTGAAAATAACATTCTCCTTACAAATTACCATCGCAAATGCTGAGAGATCTGTTTCAAGACTGATTTTTTTTAAATTAAGTTATTTAAAACCTAATATTTGTCAAGAGTCATTTATCTCCTTTCTCATGTAATTAATTTTATTTGAATTAATCAAAATTCCTGAAAAGATTATCAACAAATTTAACATGAATATCTAAATAAATGAAACAAAAATTACATGTTGTGAATTTATTTTAGAAAATCACCCAACAAATCGGTTTAATAGGTTTATAAAGAAATTATTTTACCAATATATTTACTAGCGATAATCTGTTCAAAATAATAATTTATCGCTGCCGGCATCCTGGCAAAGAGGTAGCGTATCTTTTTCATGTTCTGGGTGTCCGGGTTTGAGTCCCGGCTAGGGCATGGTTATTCTTCCGTGTACTATCTGTGAGATGTGTGAATGTGCCGGACCGTGCGAGCGATTGTGTGTGTGTCATTCTCATATGAGCTAGAAGTCAGACTTCTGCTCTCGGGTGCTCAAGGGTTCATGCCTTAGAAGCTACTGCACTCCTCTTTACGTTTTAAAGGGGACACATCATCATCATTTATCACTTTATGTATTTTATAAATCATTACACAACCATTATTTACAATGAAATAAATATTACAGTCAGCATCAACTGACATATTGTTATGACTGTAGCTTTATCATGTTATAAATACTTATAAATGCTGCAGAATTAAGAGGTTTAAATAAAAGTTTTGCGGCTTCAATAAAATTAATTTTTGAACACTAGCTTGTTCGCTGGGAACGTTGGTTGTATTTAATTTAATAAAATTTCTGATGAAAGGTCTAATGTGTGTGATTCTCTCAAGGAAGTAAATTTAAAGATCAAACTGTGACTAATATTTAAGACATGTTATTTTAATAGCCTTGTTCGTTGTTTGTGTAGGGGAGGCCTGTGCACTTAGGGACACCTTTTATTTATTTATTTATTTCAATTTACGAATACTGAATTATTGAACTGTTTAAAACTATAAGACTTTTACGCAAATATATTTATACTTATCACTTTCTATTGGAATCAGTATAAATGCTTAAAATGATAAATTCTGCCTAATAAAATGCTTTTCAAAAAAAATCACAAATGAACCTTTTTATAAGGTTCACTTTTTGAACGTCATATTTTACTCTGTAATGAATAGAAAGCTAATATATACATATAAAATTTACAAAAACAACAATATCGGGTAAAACATTTATTTATCATATAATAACTATTTAAATTGCAATCTACCCCATTATAAGTAAATTACAGCATTTTCATAAGTAATTCAACATCTTAATATGAAAAATTGATCACAAACACCAACTGCTTATATTGTTGCTTTGAAGCACCAATAAATGTTTTTAAGTAATTTGAATACAATGTTGTTAATCTCAGTTCCATGAACAACATTTTCATCATAAATAACTTTCTTTGAATACACAATGTTTTTAAATATTTAACATAACATTTTTTTCACTTTAATATCTAGTATTCCTGCCACATTAAATAATATTCAGCTTTTTTTGCCTTGTAATCTTCTTCAGAAAAAATCAACTTTTTCAATAGTATTACTTATAACAGATATTGTAGAACTTGCATCACCAATGGAATCAGTAGAATCTACATTTTCTTTCATTCTTCGGAAGCCTCAGTCTCAAGCACAGTATAAGGGAATTATGTGTCCCTAGATAAAAGACAAAGTAATTTCAAACAAAATGCATTCCACTGAAAACCTCGCATGGGGAAAGACTTATCTAATATTTTAATTAATACTTAAGGTTACAAATAAAATTATGTGCCAGAATTCAAAGAAAAGTATATGAATAACCTTTATGAAACAAGAGAAGAAACGAGTAGCCGAATTTCTCATCAGATAATCGAAAAACTTTTTTCACTAGTACTGAGGCGACAAAAGTTATGGAATAGTAATATGCAAATATACGGTAGCAATAATATAGTCTTCAAAATGAATAAATGGGTAATATATTGTTAGGGCTTTCATTTATATTCAAGTTATTTATATGAAAAGGTTTTTGATGTAATTATGACCGCACGATGGAAATTAACAAGCTTTGAACATGAAATGATAGTTGGAGCTAGACGCATCTGACATTGCATTTCGGAACTCGTTAGGAAATTAAACATTCCGAGAGCCAAAGTGTCAAAGGTGCGCCCCGAATACCTAATTTCAAGATTAACCTCCCATCATCTATAACGTAGTGGCCAACAGACTACGCTTAGTGATCAATATTAGAGATATGTACGTGGAATCGTTATGTTAACAGACAAGTAATACTGTTTGTAATAAAAGCAAGAATAAATGGGAAACATGTGATGGAAGAGTCCGTTTGAGAAGAGGGGCGAAATTAAGCTCTAATGGATTATGGCAGCAAAAAGGCCGACTCGAGTTCCTTCACTAAAAACATGGCATCACCTGTAGTGCCTTTCCTTGGTTAGAAACCACAGTGGATGGACCCTAGAAGACTGGAAAACCTTGGTTTGATCAGATGAATCACGATTTCAGTTGGTAACAGCTGACTGTAGGGTTCGAGTGAGAAGCTTCATAATGGATATAGCTGTTTTTACATGGAATGGGCTGGGTCTTCTAATCCAACTGAACTGACTATTTACTGAAAATAGTGGTGAGGTTACGTTGAGACCACTTACAACCATTCATGGTCTTAATGTACCCGAACATTGATGAATTTGTATAGATGACAATGCTCCATGCCACAGCTGTTCTCATCTTGCTTGAAGAATACTCTGGACAATTCCAGCGAATAACTCGGTCACCTAGATCGCCAGACATGAATTTCATCGAACGTTTATGAAACATAATTGAGAGAACAGTGCATGCACAAAATCCTACACCTACAACACTTTTATAATTATGGACGTTAATAGAGTGTAGGCTCAACTTTTCTGCCGGCTGTTTCCAATGACTTGTCGAGTCCACGCCATATCAAGTTTCTCCACTTCGCCGGGCAAAAGGGAGTTTAACACTTATTGGTAAGCATCCGTGACTTTTGTCACCTCAATGTTCAATTTGCCTAACTTTCTCCAACGAAATTTCGAAATAATTGGTAAAATTGTAAATAGTTTTACCAATAATGGAATTCAGTTATAGAACTTAAAAACTAATTATTATTCAATTTTAAAACGAAGAGCTTAGGCACATGATGGCCTTAGGTACACAGGTCTTTACAACATAAATCTTTCTAATGAAATCGAGTTTCATGACATCATAATGCCATAAAAAGCGTTCAGAGTGTTTATTTTAAATATTCCGTTGTCTTTGGTGGAAATGATATTCCATTTCCATATTCCTCATATAAACTGCGTAGATAACATACATATTATTTCTTCTATATTTTTCAACAGTAGAAGTAAATGGTATAATTTCTTTCTCTACTATTAATAAAAGAAAATGCGTATATGCGTAAGCGCTCTGTAACACAGACCGTTCAACCTAAAAACACTAAATTTGACATACATTTCAAATTTAATTACAAATTTATTCGAGATTATAGAAATTAAAGACATGCAGAGGGTATTGAATAGAGTGATTTAAAACTTCTAAATTAGTATAGTTTTTATTTCTATGTCGGATGGTTTGTCTTGAAAATTGCCAACAAACACAAAAACATACATTTCCCTCTACTATTATTAGAGAGAGAAAAAGGCTAGAAAATATTTTCACCCCGAGCATCATTGGATCCATCAGTTAGTGCATAAAATGACAAATAAAAATCTGGAATTTAAAATAAATTTATTACTTATCTAAAAATCTTTATCTATATTATTATTTACAATATATGCCTACTATAAACTATCATTGGAAGTAAGAAATATCAAGTAAAGTTTTTATGATCGAATTTTAAATTGAATTTTAATAGGCATATAGCATTCTATTATTTTGAAAATTTTAACCAAACTGAAAAGAAAGTGACAACTACTTACAAATGTCTTCATATTTTTATAGAATATCTCTCACTGTCAAAGAATAATATAAAAAAGTATTGAGGTAAAGTACATGCAGTTTTTTGTACAGTGGAAACTAAAAAACCAAATAAACATTGTCATGTATACAAACCACATACAAGTAACTATTAAATTACACTAAAAAATACAAATGTCAATTCTCAAAAATTAATTTCAAACGTTTTGAAGTCAAATGTTTTTAGATTTTATTTTTATTTTTTTATTTCAAGTCTTGCAAAGATTTGCCGGAACAGAGAAATGGAAATTCTGATTAAAAGAATAAATGTAAGCATAATAAAATGGAGTCCATAAAATAACCCTACACATAATGAAGATTAATAAATTAATTAAATCTTGATTAAATATAAAAGAATATAATATCAAGAATAAATAGATTTTTGAGTATTTAATCGATTATTTTATTTTTATCACTGGCAAATAAACCCTCATTTATTTGTTGTGGGAAAAAACGTGCTCAACATTCATTAAATTTTTAATGAATGAATTGCTTACAAATCCTTTTGATAAAACAACAAGAGGCTAAAATATTTAATACTTGACCACATATGTTGACCATATTATTATTATACTCTGTTTGTTCATTCCCTGATTTTTCAGAATACTCTTTGAGTCAATTAAGACAGATACAATTTTAAATTTTTATTTTTGACATTTATATCCATTCCAAATATGGACTTGACTGCAGCATTCTTTACATTTCTGATGCTTGTGATTTGGAGAACCTTTCCTGAAAAAATTAATTTTGCACCATTAATCTATTTAATTTATTCGGCTGCGAAAAAGATCAGAAAACTTGTTAGAGCAACTTCTTGTTTTTCTCTTTCACATAACACACCTCCCGTAGGCCCACCCGGTCTAATGTATGAGGGTTCACTTATGAACATCATTTATGGCTTATGAAACAGAAATCACAAGCTGGCAACTTAACCAGTGCACTACTGATAACAGGAATGACAGTTCTTCGAGAGTTACTCAAAAATTTTAATAGTAAGAATTCAGAAAATATTGACAATTAATACGAAGTAACTGGAACAGTAATTTAATGCATTTTATTAATATTATAATATTAAATTCCTTTCAAACATTAGATGAACAAAACATAAAATCTTCACATACTTTTTAATTGCATTTTTTGTACTTTTTTAACTTTAGTATTAAATAAAAACATAATGAGAATTTGAAATCATAGGTATTGACGCTAATTATCATTTTACAAAAACCCTACATAATTTAATTAATTACCCAGGTTTCTGACAAGAGAACATCCCGGTTCCCTTTTTTTTTTTTTTTTGGATGTTAGAGGGCATTTCATTTGAAATGTTTTCGATTTGTAATTATTACCTGCTTGTGATAAATATTTTGCTGAAAAACCAATTTATTACAATTTAGAAAATAAAATCAGCTTAAATTTTTTAAAAGCCTCCTTTTATTGGTATTAAATCACTTACAATGAAATAGGTTCAATAGATTTAAGAACATATCTAATACTCATAAGATATCGAATTAGTAACTGTGCAAAAAAAAATCAGCGTAATTCATTAACACAAAGCATACTTGAGAACCCCAAAGCATATGCAAGAATCATATAAATCTGCACAACTGGCGTCATGTGTCACCATTCCACTCATTTCATTCATTTGTGACGTCATTGATTTTGTCCACCAATCTAAAGCTGAAAACTTATGAAACAAAAATCATAAAAATAAAAAAATTGAACCGAGCACAAGATTTTCCTCATTTTTTTATTTTGTTTTTTATAATAAGCAGTGCGGTAGCTGTAAGTTACGTTCCTGAGATGGCATTCTTATCAACAACTCTGCATGAATTTTGATTGTGATTGTAGACACGGAGTAAAGTTTCTAGTTTCTTTAGCTGTTGTCATGAGTGAAGTAGATTGGAGCCTCTATCAAGAATAGCTTGTCTTTTTTGTAAGTGTAATATTTTTAGAGCGGCAAATTAATAAGTGGACAATTTTAAGTGTATACATATTCCTATTATTGTGAATTTTTAATAGTAATGCATTGTTTATTATTGAGTGAAATTGCACGTGAGATACATCAACTTCACTGATTAGAAATACGGAATACTTCAAAGTACTTTTTAAAATCTAATATCAAGTTTCAAAAAAATTATAACTGTTACGATTTAATATTGTATTATATCCGCCCAGTGCGTTATTGGCAATATAAAAAAGGTATTATTTCCCAGTATTTGTAGTACTATTAAAATTCATGGAGTAATATTTTATAACTTTCATTTTGTGTTCTTCTATTCTTGATATATGGTAGGTTTCTATGAATAGGAAAATACTGAATGAGAAAAGGTCTTGTATATGTTGGCTTATTTCCTGTTTAATTTTACTTCATAAGTTGCGTACGCAAGAGTTGCGAATGCCCTTAAGGCAAATTGAAGAGCTTGATTCAGAATGTCAGATTTTCGAGAATTATAATTTGAAGAATGTCTACACTTTAGGTTTTTTTTTTAAATTTGACTTTCATTTATTTACCGAAATCTTTAATAACTTTATAAAATTTAAAAAGTGTTTGTTATGAAAGCGTTGTTTAAGTATAAGAATTTTTTAAAAGTCTTGCCGTATTATATGTATTATTAACTTTATTCTTATTAGCTGTATAAATTCTCTTATTAATTAGATTCTTATTAACTATATAAATATTATAAGAAATATTTTTCTCTAGATTTATATTTTAAGATAAATAGTCTGCAGCTGACCATTTTGCTGTGTACAGTATTTTATTTGTGTATAAAGATTTCACTATCTTTTTGCATCATGATATTCCATTTTAAATCCTAACTGGTTATTGTTTCAAACTGATTTTAATCGAAATTACTTGTCGCCATTATTATCTTAAAGTAAGCTATGTGTTCTTGCTAGCTATATATATATATATATATATAATCTATTCTTCATTACTCATTTGATTTAAAAAAATTGGTTTAAAGGTTTTGTAAAAAGCAGTTAATATGCTTTTTATTTAAATTTCTCCTAAAGCAGTTTATATGTTTAAAATAATTCATTTGAGAAGTACCGTCATTTTGGATGGAAAAAAAAAGTTTTAAAAATTTTTGAAAAATGAAATTTAGATTAATATATTTTTAAAATAACTGTAGGATTTTGAAAGCATTTAATAAAAGGTAAGGATAAAAAAGGATATTTGTAATTTGCAAAGAAGCATCCAAAATATGACTTGTTTTTTGAAGAATTTATTGGTTATTGCTTTTGCACTCATAAGCTTAAGTACATTAATTCAATTTACAGAGTATTGCTCATATTCTTTATCCGTGCAATATGAAATCTTTCTTCAATTATTACATCTATATTTTTAATGTAAATATAACGATTGATTTTGTTTTCCTTATTAATATAACCACATTGTGGAACATTTGTAATAAGTTTAGCTATTTTTTTTTTTTTGTAATTAGATAGAAGTAAAGATGTATAGATCTATTTCTAGGTATTAATGCTCAGGAAATCACAGCTAATTAAGGTATATGTGTTACCTTAAGAAGTTAATGTAATTAACTTCTGTAAAATGAGTCGGAAAAGTGCACATAACCTTTAAATTCTGCATTATCATAACCATCAAACTATTTTAGCTCAAAATTATTATTAAAATATGTATCTTATTGTAAAGGTTAATGTTTTATTAGCCTGTCTTCCTTCTTTTTTGTCAAAGTGTCATTGTGTTTGCATCTTGTAGCTTCTGAATCTTATCTAATAACTTAGACTATTTCTTTAAATTGAATTAAATTTATTTTTTATTTCAGAAATTTAGGTGATATATTGTCATGTGAATAGTCATCAAATTTATATGGGTACAAATCGTTCCAATTATCCTCAGCTGTTGCAGAACCCTTCTGGCCTTAGCCACAGCAGTTATGGGTCTGTAAATGGCAACTATTCTGCTACTATTGAACCGTCCATCATGGAAGGATTATCAGTTGAAGGAAGACTATCTATGGCTAGAAGATTTTTTATACTCTTGACAGTATTTGATGTCTTATTTACATTCCTAATATGGATTATATGTACTGTTGTAAGTTAATTTATATGTATTTATATTTTTAGGTTGCTTTTTTTAAAATGTAAGATGCTTTGAATGTTGAGGATTACAAGCAACTAAAGTTTTTCCAGCTAATTTAGGATGCCTTATTGTTTTATCCTTTATAACAATGCATGCTCATATCTTGGATAAAAGGAATTAAAATTATTCAAATGAGCTATAATAATAAAAATAGTCTTTCATTAAAGTAGCAAAATTTTGAATCTGTCTATGTTATGCATCAAAATAATTTTAAAATTATTTTCAGCTAATATTTTTTTAAATATATAAGTTCTTCTTAATATCTCAAGCTATTTTCTCAATCTTTTATCTGGTCATGTTTTTTTTTTTTTTAAATCAAGGCTTGTGATTTGTTTTAAATAAGTTTTTACATTATATAATATTTGTTACTGAATTTATAATCATTAAAATTGGGGGGATTGGAATTTTTATACCAATTTACTTTTTTGCAGGTTTCGGGTGGAGATTCAATTGATTCATCGTTCAGAAATGAAGTTATAAATTATAATATTGAAACATCGATGTTTGATATAGTAGTAAGTATTATTCTAGCTTTTTCTTTTTCGTTAAATATATATGAATTAAGAATATTTCTTTTTATAAGTATTCTTTGACTTTCACTCTTGTTTGCTCCATGCAATATATTAATTCCCCTAAAATTTTTAATTTCATATAGGTGTTGGCTGTGGCAAGGTTGTTCCTAATTGCTCTTGTTTATATATTTTTAAGACTGTCCCATTGGTGGATGGTATTTGTAAGTTTCATTTAATCTTTTTTTAATTCATTGGTTATATTTATAATTAGTTTTGTAAAACTAATTATCTAATAAATTTGTAGGTTACCACTGCAGGAACAACAGTTTTCATCATTGCTAAAGTTTTCCTGTATAAAGTAAGTTGTAACTTTTTCACTTAGATGTGGATTATAAAGTTGTAATTACTAAATGATATTTTATCCATTTAGATTTTTCAAATTTTGTTACAAAATGAATTTTTTTCACCCTTCCAAGTTGAATTTTTCCAATAGATAAATGTTTTGAAGTTGCTTAAATATGCATTTGGTTTATCTGTATAATTTCCATATTTATATGAAGATGGCAAAATTTGAACTTTGTACATTTCCTAATTTTTATCTTAAGTTTGCTGTCTGATGTTTATTATTCAAAATTATGCAAGTGTTTATTTCGAATAGACCTCAAGAATTTGAAAATATTTTTGTTTTTTAAAAACAGTTCAAATTTATTATATGCATGTGTTTCTATAATATAAACATTGTAGATGTTTTTATTAAAAATGATCAAAATATAAATATATTATGAATCTGATTAACTTTATAGTCAGTGCCTTTAACTTTTGCTCTGATCTCAGGATTCTTGATTTTTTTTAAAAAAATTCGGTTTTTACTGTTATAATGCTTTTATTATTTACTATTAAGGCAAAATATTATTTTTGGGTAACTTATTAAGTTTATAATATAAAAAACATTTTGAATTTCAATCATATAGTGAGCTGAATTCTGTTTTTGTATTTAAAATTAAATCTACTGAACACTTGTAAAATAATTGCATTCTTTTAATTTTGTGTTAAATTTTGTGCTTTTTAGTGGGCCCATTCCAATAGTACCACTGCATCAGTTGTACTTCTGCTTTGCTCATTCATTTTGTCATGGGGAGAAGCTTGGTTTTTGGATTTCAGAGTGCTTCCAAGGGAATCTAAAGCTTTAGCATTTTTAGGTAAGGTAAAACTACTCAGCAAAAATCTTATTATCTTTTGCATTTGCTTCTAAAGCTTCAAACACTGTAGTTTAATTGCCATTATTTCAAATGTTTTTAAAAGTAGTATGTTTAAGTTTGGAATTTTAATCTGAAAAGGCCAATTTTGATTTATAAGAATAGTTTTTTTTTCATGTTTTTTTTTTAATTATTAGTCAACGTATTGGATTTATTTAGTTGTAAAGCAATGGGCCTCAATCAACATGAGTGATTAAATACTATTGTTTCACATGTTCAATGATGAAATAATTACATTTTACCATTATGATTTGAAATTGTATTCTGTTTACTAATATATGCAAGTACATTTCTTAGTTATTCTAAAAGTTCGTTAGAATTTTTATAAACTCTATGGGAGATTTTTCATGAAGATGTAGTGTAATTTCATTCGATGAAATAGCTGTAGCTGATCAATTGTAAAAATTAAGTAATTGTGTGGATTGTCAAAATATTAGTGGTCAAGTTCACAACTTATTTAAGAGTGACATTTAAATTATTCATGAACTACAGCATTAAATTTTTTTATTGATAAAAAAAAAGGAATGTAGATATAAAAAAAATACAGCATTTGATTGTTGAAAACTTTCTTTACCTATTATTTTGGGACATGAAGCAACATGTTGCTTCAATTTTTTCTAATCTAAAATTTATGTTATATGTAGACATTAGAAATGTAGTGGGGACTTAAATTATTAGAGTTTATTACTTTGATATTAAAAAATTAATATTTTATATGAAAGGAGAATGTTCTCTTTGATGCTGAAGGAATATGTATGCTTTTGAGCAGTAGGTGTTAATAAATCACATTTGTTTATCAACTGTAAATATGTAACAGTACTAAACTAAGTTACTTAATTAAAGGAATTAGTTCTTTACTTAATTAAAGGAATTAGTACTCATATTTGTGTATCAAGTAGTGAAAATTATGTCAACAGTGGCTGTTCTTCTGGGGATGATTTTATTTTTACTCGGTTGCTTTGACTTTTTCCAATAGAGCTTTACAATTGCTTTTAGCTACTTCTGCTGTGTTTGTATTTATTACTAAATATTTTATTAATAATATAATACCTTAATTATATTTCATAAATTCTGATGAGCTGTTTTAATAATCTAATTTTGAGTACATTCAGGCGAAACTCAGACAAAGGTTTTCTTTTGTATGAATATGAAATTATTTAAAAATTAAACCCCCTATATGCAGAAACTACTCTTTTCACTCAGTTTACTATTTTCTTTGAGCAAAAGGATCATGCTTGGAATATTCAGATGAACTATTTGTAACTCAAATTCTGTCTTCCACTCTGCATCAATTGATAATTGGTTTTCATTAATTTTTATAGCATATTAACAAATGTTGTGATCTCTATATTAAGGGATAACATTATTGATTCAGTGAGTTTCAGAGCACTTTCATTTAGAAGTAGGAAATCGAAAAAGATGGAAAATATATGAATAAAATATTATCTTCAAATGCATATTAATATTCATTGTGCACCATTGATCAATGCCACAAACTCTGGCAGTTATCTACTTTATTCCATCGTATTGCTGCTGATGCTATACACAGTAATATGATGTATTCCTTCTTTTCTTCCTGTGAAACACATATTAGAATTAGGGCATATGTACTTTCATTCATCGACCATGTTTATGATTCTATGCTTCTAAATTAAGATGTTTTGATAAATCATTTGCGCTAATAAAGTACATCAGTATTAATCTACCATTGTGAAGAATTCTGTAACTTGTATTCAACTTTTATTTTGGTATATTCCAGATTATAAACTCTTTCTATATATTAGTTGCAGTTATCAATTTGTCTTTAGTAATCCATAAACAAGGATTTTGTTTTAATAAGGTCTAGCATTACTTTTTAAGTGAATTAAATTGTCATTTTTTATATATCTTCTATATAAAATGTTAATTGAAATTATTTTTTGATGTTTAGCTAAATATGATGAGGATCAAGCCCCAGTACTTTCACACCCACCTTTATCCAGATCCCAAAGTGAGGATGGAAGTGCTTTCTATTCGCCACCTGGTATGTAAATTTTTTTATGAAATATAAATTATAAATATTTTACATTAATCAACTTATAAAGCATTAAAATAAAAAATAGTAATTCTGCAATCATAAAGGAAACTACTTTAATGAATCATTTTAAAGATTATTGCTGCTTACGGGATGTCCCAAAAAACTGGATCAAGCATTTCTGTAACTATTGCAATTCGATATATACTTCCAGTTGCAAATAAGTTACTCAAATGTGTGGAAATATTTCTGATTTTGTAGAGGTTGAAAACAAATTTTTATTTTACCCTTATAATGAAAGTGTCAATGAGTGAAATATTCTTTTTTCATTTATAACAACTTTACAAGAATAAAAGTGTATTATCTGAGATACTAAAATTCAAATTACTGGCATAACCATTTATCTATATCTCAGTTTCAGTTTTTTACTGAAACTGTCAGTCGAAAAATACATATTACTAAGAATAAGTAGGTTGAAGTGTTTGTATAGATGCAGAAAAAACAATGCATTTTTCTTCATCTATAAAAAAAATGCAATTGTTAAGCAATACATTTGTATATATGATCCAGCTCATTATTTTTTATTCAAGAACAATCTTTTTTGAATTTGTCGGCAAAGTTTTGCCGAAAGTGTACTGACAAAGGCAATTCATCATTTAGTTCAGAAGTAATGCCAATCAAAACTAACTAAATATGTCAGTCACCATTTTCTAAATAGGCTACTCCATGTATTTATAAAAAATTACCAGTGTTAATATATATTTTGTCAAAAGATGGATATTTAATGTTCCAAAATTAATCATGTGTCCAAATTATATTCTTGAGTAAAGGATGTGATTTTTACCTAAAGAAGGATTCAATTGTTAAGTTTTAGATATGTAACTGTTATTACTGTCCAAGGATACCATAAATGTATGAATTCCAGTTATTAATGTGAAATATTTGCTACACTGTTATTTTTAGAATTCTCTTTGAGCTGATGCTTCCTATTTTAGCAATGAGGTTAATTTAAAAAATAAGTCAATGTCTTATAAGTAGAGTTTTTTTTTTTTTTTAACTTCTCTGTTTCTCCTTGTGGAAGTAAGGATAGTTTCTTTTTTTTAAAAAAAAAACTTGTTATGAAATACATCATAACAAGGAGCATTTGGAAACATAGGAAACTCACAGTTGAAAGCAAAGAATTTTATTTCCTTTATTTGGTAATCTGGTACATCTCTAAGATATATTCAATGTTCAGTTTCTTCCTTTTTTAATCAAGTCGAAGTTGCAGCTGTCAACCAACCAAAGTGAACAACAATACGCTGAATTAGATTTCTTTTATTTCTTGATGGGATAATGAACTACTAAACAAATATTTGCATCTGACAGTTTTTCTATTTTGAATAAATTCGCATTTCTAAAATAAGTTCCATCTGAATTTATGGTTAGACACTCTAAAATTACACATGTCCATAATTGTCAACAATTTAAAATCTGTGATAAGTGATGAACTATACTCTGTTGAAACTAGATTTAACAAATATATTACAATAGGAGGAAGAATATAGTATGGGAAAGATCTCAATTTGAATTTGAAAACAGGGTAAGACATACCAATACTCCGACCTAGCCGAAGCCATACGGATTAAACAATCGACCGCCATAAAGCAACTCCCCCTCTATACAAATATGCAAAACTCACTCTTGAGGGAAATAAAATTCAAGACTCTTCAGACTTCAAACCGGGTGTATCAAAAAGTGTCAAATCATGAATCGGAGACAAAGTATTTTAACCCAAGAAAAGTTATCTGATATGGACAACTATACTAGCTTAATAATGAGCTCTCATACTATTTATGAGGATGTTATTGTATTTTTGTAGCAGCAAAACCCATTCTTCCAAAGCTCTGGCTTTTAACTTCTGGAGGGTAATGGCCGAGGGTGGGAACTGTGATTTACAATGGCTCTTTGCAGACCAGAAGTCGGAAACTTTTATAGATCAACATGCCATTTTTTCTAAAGAAATGTTTAATGAGGTATAGACGTACCGTCAAATAATTTTGAATTATGATTATTGGAAAAATAATAAAACTAAATACTAACTACTCTTTATTTACTGCGAAAAAACACATTTTACACTGTATAGTAGTAAAGGTTTTATTTATATGTGTAATTCAAATTAAAGTAACATTAGTGTAACTATTTTTTTGCTGATTTAGATGACAAATAACTTATTAAGCATGCATTCTGCATTCCTAATTTTGGAGTTATCCACCAAACGATTTCTAAAAGTTTTTAATGTTATTGTTCTCTTAAAATAATGACTCATTTGCACAGGTAGGTGAAAACATGGTTAAAATAGCATGCGCCAGCATCTTTAAACAGTTAGATGTGTCTCGAATCGAATTCCATGTTTCCAAAAATTTCGTTACCGGCATTTTTACGTATATTGCTTTTTAATCTTTCTGTTTCAATCAATTCTAACTTTTTCCTTGTACCAGTAAATTTTTAAATCCAAATTAGACTGGAAATTAACCAGTTGCATTTAAAATTCTTCAATTTCCAACTAATCGAATTGTGGCAAGGTCAGTTTATCAAATGAAGACATATCAGGATACATAATAAACTTGAGCATTTCCAATTATTCTTTGAACTGAGAAAATCTCGCTGAAAATTCCTTGATTGACTAATCAATTACGGAAATAAATTCTTCAATAACCTTTTCTTCGTCTGGTTTCTCATTTACATCTAAATCTGATTTTCCCCCCTCAATTTAGGAAGTGCTTGTTTTTTTTACATTATCGTTTCTAAAACAAGTGATTCAACTTCAAAAGCGCGAATGAAATTCATCATGACGATAATTTTTATTTGTACCTTGATGCTTTTCATTCAGTTCATTGAAGTATGGGCGTATGTCGGTAAAAAAACTTCAATTTAAAGAGACACATAACATCCAAAAACTGGATATTGTTCAATTTCCCTGACATTTTGTAAAAACAGTCTGATTTCAGTCAAACAACAAATCTTTGAAGCACGTTCCCGCAACTCAATCAACGAACATAGTGAGCAATTGTACAAGAGTTGACTTCATATAACAAACCCTCAAACTTTCGCTTATTTAAAGCCTGTAATGATACGAATTTGACTAATTTTGCGACTAACGCCATTACTTTATTAAGAGTTTAACCACTCTCAGAACAACAAGCTTGTTGGTGAATAATTCAGTGGAGTTCAAGAATTGAATGTCCAATGTCTGTTTGAAATAAGCTAATGAAATGATCCCCACCACCACTACCATTTTTTCGAGCACCATCAGTTTTTGAAAAAATTCTTTTCAAATTAATTTCTTTCTCATCAAGCGAATTTTTAACAGCCGTACTAAAATGGAATGGGAACTTTCGCATGTTTTCACAATAGTTCATAGTGAATTTTATTTGCAAAGCGTTTTGATAGTGCTCAAAATATTGTCTCCCCATGCCATCAATGCCACGCGTGCCAAAGTTCGCCATTCCTGTCATAGACCATCCTATGCGTGTTCAGCAGGATGATGTTCTGGACACCTCAAACCCATACAGCGGGTATCTTCAAGAAAATTGTACAGCAGGTGCGCATTGTTCTGGAAATAGAAGTCTAGGTTTATTAGCACCCCAGAAAACTTCACGTAGGCTTCAAGCCATCATCTCTGCAACGATGTTTCAACTATTTGCTCTCAACCTTTGCAAAAGCGAAAATATTTTGATAAAATTGCTCTCTTTAAAGAAAATAATTTGAAGTCTAAACGTAGATTTTAATTTGTCTTTTTTTTTGGGGGGGGGGGGGTATGTTTCACTTTTTGGGACACCCTGTATATTAGTAAGTTAAAAGTATTGCTACATTTTTAAAAAAATTGTAATAAGTGGTTATGTTCGAACTTACAAAGGATGTATTAGTATGTTTGGTAATATTTTCTGTAAATAATCAAAGGCAAATAATTCTTCGAGTTCTCTAATTGCATAATTTTTCTTTTTCGTCGCTAACTTGATCCAGTCAGCGGAGGAATATTTTACTTGCTCACTTGTAGAGGGGGGGGGGACTTAGGTTTATTTTAAAGATTTTTGAATTGTTAAAAATAGCATCTGTTAAGTGTAGATTTCAAATTATTCTAATAATTTATTCCTCGTACATGAATGTAAATTTAATTGCAGGTTCAGATGGTGAAGATAATGGAAAAGAACACGACGGGAGTACCGTTTCTGAAGTTGAATGGCTTTCACCTAAAAACAGCAAGGAGTTGCCAACTGTAAGTAAACTTTTCTTAATAAGCCATTTAAAAATTTGTCATTCTCTTGCATAAAATTGTTTCAATATTTTTTTCTAATAGAAAAGCAGCAGTTACTCATACTTATTTAAATTTAAATACAGTGCTTACAAACTTTAAATGGAACATAAGCAAAAGAATAGTTTTAATAAATCTGTACCTGATTTGTGTCAACATTTGGTTCTGAATAATTTTTGTAGAAAAATGTCTTAATCCTAGTTCTATTAGTTTTGGACAAATTCTCAGGAGATATTAATTTTTGAACTAAATTTGACATTAAATATTGAGACTTACTCATCATTAACTATTTTATTTTAAACAAAGTTTGTTAATGTAATTAAATATCAGAGTGAAGTGCATATTTTAAAATAGTATCTCTAATATTTAAGAACTGTAACATCTGCTGTATTTGAATCTGTTTTGGATCTGCCAATATAATCAGATTAACATATGTTTCATGTGAGAATTCATGATTTCGCACAAAACTAGTCCTGAACATTGGCAATTATGTTTACTAAGGTTCATCAGGCAATACTTAGTGTTTGCCTGATGAATCGGGCTTTTTTTTTTTTTTGTAGCATCTCTTTATTTGTTGCAAATACATTGTAAAAAGCAGCAGTTCTTTTTCCCTTCCTCCCATAGACAGGTAAATGGAATGACATAAGGCTTTTATTTTTATTTTCTCTTTACCTTCACTAATGCATAAAATAGAAACGTTGTTTTCATCTGTTTGCTTTTTAAATAGCATTATTGACAAATTGCACCTTATTCTAGCTTTAATCTATTCTCTTTCTAATCGGTTTATATTTGGTCTTCCTATTGTTGAATGTATTTATGGCTATTAATCCTTTCCTTTCCCTCTGGTTTTAAAAATACATAACTGTTCAAATCTTAATCTTGCAGACTACTTTGAAAGTATTTAAATATATAGGAATTTATTCAAAACATTTCAAAATTGTGCCGTGTGTGATTTTTTGTTTTTTTAAACATCTTAAGTTCATGATTCTTTAAAAATAGTTTCTAATAATTTTAATTACTAATAAACATGTATGCATTGATAATGAGCTAATAAAAAGTTCAATCCCGTACTTCTTAGAAGTAATGTGTTATGTAAAAACTAATTTGTTTTCCACATTAGCTTGAATATTTAAAACTTATTGAAATATTTATGTAGAGCATTTATAAATTATTTCAGCAAAATAAGAGTATAATACCCACCATTGGGTATATTATAAATTGAAACCCCCAGCTGCATTTTATTCTAAAAACAAATCCATAAATTAATCAATTTTTTTAATTGCTGTATCTTGCATGCTATATTTTGTACATAGTAATGCAATAATTGTCCATGTATTTAACTGTGTTGTGCTTACAGAAAATGTAAAATAATAATTCTTTCCACAGCGGTGCAGTTAAATTCTTTGCATTGGGAATTTTCAAATTAAATGATAGTTTTATTTTTATACAAATTTTATATTTCATAATTTAAAGTAATATTTTGTAATTTCGTCTTAAATACGTTTTGGACTCGAGTAATACAAGGTAGATTTATTCTTGAAACATTTCAGACATATAGTTGAATTTTCAGTATTCTGCTAGCTGTCTCTTATTCATCCTTTTTAAATTTTAGTATGGAAATTTTATGAATAGGGAAAAAAGTATTTATGTGGTGTATTGTGATGAATTCATTACTCCATAAAAAGTAATTTTAAAATAAATATATTAATGTTTTTATTTTTCACAAATTTTTAAAAATCTCTTGATTGTTTGGTTAAACATTTTACACTCCATATATTAGTAAGTTACTTAATTAAAGAATACAATATTCTACAATAAAATAGGGAAAACTTTGTTGGAAAAATTTTGCTGTAAAGAAATTGTTTCAATTTGCTTCATTTTAGTTAGTTCTGAAGATACCTTATTAAAGAATGGGGTGTAAAAAAGTGCTACAAAACTTGCAAGAAATGTATCTTGATGCTACTGTCTAATACATTTCTTTCTATTACTTCTTCCTCTGTAATTAAGTTTATACCAAATTAATTTTAACATCGTATCCCTTAAGGTAATTTTTCAATTTTATTAATAGATTAGTGCTAAAATATTCGGATCTTTAAATTTTTTCTCTTCCCTTTGTTCTCCATATACAGCATAATCGTTACTATTCGATACAAACTTTTATTTTAAAATGCAAATGCTATGACATCCATATAAATTAACAATTTTTCTGTAGTATATTTTTCTTTTGAGATGCATATGATTAATGTCTAGCAAAAATGCACCCAATATACTATCAGTAAATAGTTCTTTGCCACCATGAAACCAAATCAACAAATAGTTCAGAACTTTCTCATGCAATGAAGGATGACGTCTTTTGTAATACATTAGTGTTCATTTGGTATAGTAAATTAATGTTGAATATTTTATTTGTTTTACTTGATTACAGTCTGTGTACATAAATTGATTCTTGGAGAGGTGATTAGACTTCAATACCTGACATTGAAAGGGGAGAAGCACTAAATATGGCAAGATGGGCAGGGCAGTATTCACCTTTTTAAAATGTGGTTTGTTAATGTTTAAAAAGTACTTTAAGCATTTTTTTCAATTGACTGGAAAAAACGAAATTCGAAAAAATGCTAGCTTAATAGCATGTTAGAAAAGGCCTAGAAAGCATGGATTTGTCGGGTCATGAGTTATTATGGTGAAATATCTGAAGATAAATATTGATAGAATTCTGAAAGTTTATTTAGAGTGAACTTATTTCTTCACTCATTTGCCATCACTATAAATCATTTGTGATTTCTTGAAATTTTATGATACTACCAATTCCAAACTATTTTTCCCTTCTTTCAAAATTATGAACTATACGAAATTTTGAATGAATGCTTTGTCTAGTAAGATTTAAAAACTTCCAAGATTTTAACTTTGCTTCAATCTAGATATGTATTTTTCTCACTGCCATTGAGGAAACATTTGTCTGTTGTAGAAAACTTCTTCAAATTTCATTTTTAATTAAAAACAACTCCTAAATAGCAAATGCAATTTCATATTATAAACGGCTTGTACAAAATCAAAAGATTGCTGAGTATCAAGATTTTTAAAAAAAAGTGATTGAAAATAAAGCTACAATGTATTCAATTTTTGAAAAATAGTAAAAGAACAAGTTGTAAGCCCTGTGTTCATTTTTGTCCAATATAGTAAATACATCATTAGATTTTCTTCCATAAGCATTCACTATGTACAAATTTAAAGCAGCAGCACCAGCAAATGTTATTCATTGACGATGGGGTTTGAAGGAATAGCATTTATTTTCTTATAAAGTGATACATCTTTTTTACTTATTACCATGATATTAGAATCAACTTTGCTAAAATTGCAAAGTAGATCATGCATATGAAGAAATAACAGGTGCACGTGTAATATGAAAAGAGGTGGAGGCATATGTGGAAAAATTTCAATATAATGACTTTTGGTACATCTTATGCCAATGCAGCCTGCCTTCGTCTTTGTTTATGGATAGAAACATGAAGGAGGTCTCGCTTTGGTATTCTAGGAAGAAATTAATTAAACACTGTATTTAATCACTCATTAAAATCTCAATTATAAATCTCCTTCATTCTTGCTAAACAATGTAAATGATAATGTAAGGAGAAGCCAAAACCATAAAACATGCTCCCTGCCCCCATTAGATTTCACTAGTAGTTTTTCTTATCTCTTGTCAGATATCTATAATTTCCTGAATTTCATTTTCTATTATAAAATATGCACTTGTTTTAAAATTCACATTCTACGTTTAAAAGACATTTTTATTTGCAAGACATTTTCACCATTTCTGCTGCTTTTTTATTTGGGCGAATTTATTGCTGTAGAAAATTTTTGTATTAATGAGTAATATTGATAAATTTGAGTAATGTTTAATGACTTTTTATACCTTTTAATTTTATTGTTTTTTACAACAATGTCTTTTATGTGTATTTTGATTATTAGTTTTTTTTTTTTTTTTTTTTTTACAGTTTAATAACTGGTAAACTTTAAAATCATTTTGCAGTTTACTGGACTTCAAATTATTTTTTAAATCATTCAAAACCCATTCAGTTTAATACTATTATTATTACATAATATCCTTAAGTAATATTTAACATTAATTTAAATTTGTTCTTTGTTAGGTAATATCAAATTTTGTCTAGTGAAAAAAAATAATCTTTCTATTATTCCTTTTAATATTTAAATATTCTCATGAATCTGATTTTTTTTTCCTGTTCAGACTTCAAACATGAATTCAACGGATCGTATCCCAGGAACATCATGATTATTATTCTGGGCGTCTTTCACTTTTGGTGATTTCCTGTAGTATTCTGTTTCCTGGTGTGATTTTCTAGATGGATCAATACCAAGTGTTTTTGCTGAAATGTTCCAAGATATGTTTGATATTGTTTATATTTTCATGGAAATATTTTGCTTCATTTTAAAATATTCTTCATTAGTACATTTTAATTCTATTCAGCTGTGCCTTATGTCATTCAATCCTTGTAAGTTTTCTTAGTAAACATTGTCAAAAACTAGCTAGTAATATTTCTACATATTATTCTAAATTCTGCTGCTTTTTCCATTGTGCAACACAAAATCCTTTTTTCCATCCAAGGAGATGTAGCAACTTTGCCTTTTTCATATAACATCACATAGTTTTTGTAAATGCACTTATAAACTACTTAAATTTTCATTATTCCTACATGTGTAATCTTTGTCATCTAAATCTATAGATTTCAACCTCTATGCATATTGACTTAAATCTCAAAATATACTCTTTGTTTTTGTCTTCACATGTTCAGAAACTCTAAGGTTAAAAATTCTATTTTTGTGAAAAGACAAATGTTTTTTGTTGCAAGTTTATTTTTGTATTGTATGCAATAAAAAGCAATAATTGTATAAAGGAGTGTGATTGTGTGTTGCATTAATGATCTGTGTACATTCATCACTTATTTATTTATGTGTTAAAGTAAGAAAAAGATCATTATTCCTTATTTTGGTCTTTTGTGATGATATACAATATATTCTTTTTTTTTTACTTATACATTTAATTAAGGTATTTTTGGTTCTCATGGACCTAAACTGTACATTTTATATTGTGTAAACTCTTCAAAGTATTGTTTATGATTATCTTTTAATTTTAAATCTGTGATCAATTTTTCAAAAGTGTTATACTGCTGTAATGCTCTATGGCACTTCTCATTTGTTTTTAATGTTTTGATCTTATTTTATTTAAAAACCAGACAAAAAAATATGTGAAATTTTAAATTTCACTCCAGTTTTGATCTACAAAAGTTGTTTTTCTTAACATATGTAGTAGTAGACAAGCAAAATATTTGTTTTGCTGCATTAACTTCGTAAGGTAAGAATTTTATGCATTCCGAACTTATTTTTAATACAAGTACTTAAGTCTTTTCCCCCCTGATATATGTGCTTATATTAAAATTTGAGTGTTTGATTCTTTTTTTTTAATGCTCATTATGTATTCATTGAACTCTAAGGTTGACATGCTGCATGAACGTATTTGTGTAATTTGCTATTTTTATTTAAAAAAGTGAAAACTCTTCATAAAGTTACCTATTACATGTACAGTTGATCTGTCATGCTTTGTTAAATACAGTGCATGCAACAGGATATGATTTTTTAAATTCATTTTCTCATGTTCTGAAAGATAAAGATGTCTGTGAAAAATGAGTTGTAAGAAAGTATTTTGGTGGTACTTTTGTGATTCATTTCTTATGAGTTCTTGGGTATTTTTTTCTGCGTGTTATATGGTGTATAGGGACAGGAATAAAATTTTTGCAGACTGTACTTTGTTTCATATTTTTTTGTGCTGTCATCGAAATTTTTCATTACCAAATATTAAGGAAACACAAGATCAGTTAACCTATAAAATCAAATTCTTGCCTTGTGCATATGCGATTTTACAAATTTCATTTAGCTTGTTTTCTAAGGTAAATGGTAGATTTTTTGCTTATTGGGCTTAAGTCTAGATTTCAAAACTGTGTCTGGCTCTGTTTGCTGTTTTTTTAAATATCAGTATTAAATATTAATAAGGGCAAAAATTTAGTTAATGCTACAAAAATATAAATAATGTTTTAAGTGGAATATAATCTAATACTTAAATTTTTTTTTGTCTAAAGTATTGATTTCTGTTGCGCTATGATTTAGTTATTTTAGTAATAAATTGTCTTGATTTTTTACAATCTTAATGCAACATTGATGCTCAGATTTTATGTATTTGATCCAATTACGATTGCTGCTTGTAATTCGATCTTGAATTCAAAACAAAACTTAAGAGTGGTATTTATTTATGAATAATATTAATGTAAAAGAATAATATAAAAGTTTGAGCTAATACTTGAATGAAATTTCTTGCAGTAAGTGTTTCTTTAGATCGATTATGCATTCTTGAACCAAGCCATGACTAAGTTGTGAAGGCTGTATTAATATAGGTGTAGCATCTAAAAATTAAACAATAACTTTCAAATAAGTTATTGGAAGAAGGATTGAGTTGATTATATTTAAACATTAAGTAGCAGCATGTATTTTTTTCTACATGATTCATGTTTCAGCAGAATTAGCAAAGATGAAGAGCTAATGTTCCATTTAAAAAATATGTATTGAACTAAAACATAATTATAATATTGTATTAAAATTTTATTTTAAAAAATTGTGAAAAAAGAGCTGAAGTTACTAATAATAGAATAAACCATTAAAAGTGAAAATGCTATTGGAATATTTTTTAAAAAAACTGGAATCGAAACAATCTAATTTAAAATATGGTGTGTGTCATTTTAAAAGAATGGAACATCAATAGTATTATAGAAGTAGGAAGTAACAGCAAAATGTAATATCAGTAAATTATAAAACTATTATTATCTGACAAATGCACTTCGAATGTTAAAAGGCTGTTATGCTTAAATGAATGTATAATCTTTGCTGAATTAAAGGAAAGCAAGCTATATTCAAAATTTTTATTGCAAATTTTGTTTAATACAATTGTTCATGTAAAGTACACCAAAAAAAAAAGAAATTAAATGAAAAACTTTTGTGTTCTAGTTTACAAAGCTGTTGCTTATTTAAAAATATATATGGTGCAGATATTGCAATTATTAATTTTAATGAACCCAAATCCCAACATAAATGAAGATCTCCATGAAAAAAATAATTTCTTTGTTAAGCTTTTTTTACTACATTATTCATGATTAAATTTTAAATATCATAGCATAAAAACGCTTAATTTTTTTTTGGTAAACTATTAAGGTTGTTTTGTTAAAGAATCAAGTTAAATCATAATTATTCCAGAATATTGTCTTACTGTTTTATGAGCTAAATAAAGAAAGAACTTTAAAAAATTATTATTAGATTTTTCTGAAGTACGTTTATATATTAATTTTCCTTTTCAACAAATATCGGAAAGGGTGTAAAATATTTCTCTTTGTATAAAATGCATTCAAATGTTTTGAAATTAGCATTGTATTTCTAAGAAACTTTTATTTCAAATTTATGACTGTATAATTTATGAAAAGTATCTTGTTAAATTATTTCTTGTATTTTTGAATCTGATGACGCATAAAGTGACTAAAGAATAGTCTTCTTTAACCTATCGATAACGGGCGGGTGCAATCCAAAAATAAATAGAAAACTCAAAAGGAATAAAGGAAAGGAAGACATTCCTATTAGGATGCCTAGTGTCGCCCCAAAAGGCTGCGAGCCCATAAAACCTCTTGCTACTGACTGATTTGGTAAAAGGATTGTTTTTAAATCTAGTTATGCATACATTGAATATTATCACCCAGTTCTTATGTTTCCCGTTCACTTAGCCAATGCATGATAAGTACTTTAAGTCTCGCCGTGCAGGTAGATGACTACAGCATGTCAATTCTTATATTATTCACTGCCATTATTTCATGTATTAAAATTTTCGAAATGTATAACGAACTTAAAACATTGTATCCCCCCCTCCCCAGATAGATATAGAAATATTCACGGACAAACATCAAATGAATATCTCTAATGTTACTAAGTTTTAAATGGATTTTTTTTATTATTGTTGATTATATCAATATATTTAATGTAATCAAAATTTGTCATCGAATTTTCTTTTTCGTAATCACAACGTTAAAGTTTGCATTTAAAATTTATTATAATTGCTTATAATTTATTAGCTTTCTGAAAATTAATTATGTTGGCCTTATAGCAAAAAGATTTGTCTTATGAAATAAGAATTTGCTTGAAATCTGGCTTTAATCAAGAGCGATTTCTCTTTAATCGTGCAACATACGAATATAAATAAAACTGACTTTGACGGAAAAATAGATCGCAACAAATAAGTAGAAATGCAATTAATAAAAAAAATAAATAAAATAGAAATAAAACTCGTTCCCAAACACGTGTATCATAAATAACTACTACAAATAAAAACTGGTTGAATATTTGAGCAAATGAATATTCTTGCTATTAAATGATTTTATATTAACTAATAGCTACTAACATTCATTTCTAATGTGAGGACAAATTTAAATATTTTTTTATAAAGAAAAAAAATTGTTTAAATGTTAAAAAATGATGAAAAATAATTTCCAAAGTGTTTGCTCTTAAATTGATAATATTTTGTTAGTTTTATATTTATTCTACCTTTATTATTTAATCAAATCGTCTTAAAATTTAATTGCTTTCCAAATTAATGCCTACCTTCTCTCATGTCTTCTATCATGTTTATAAATTTGGTTCAGTCGTAACATTATTTATTATTAGAAATACGATTCTGAAAAACTGTTTTGGTTTATAACATGTTAGCCCCCGTAAGCTGAAAAATAGTGTAATTTGCATAAGTTGATTTTGTACGTTTTTCTAATTTCAAATTTGTCTGTTAATTGCCTTTTTTACTTTTTAAATAAAGAGAATATTTTCTTCGGGAATACTCATTTTCTGTAAATGAAATCTGACTAAATGAACAATCAGCTTACTTTAAAATTATTATTTTAAAGACAAACAGAACAGATTTTATTTTTTTCTTAATCGTCTGTTTTTATATATTCGATTTGTCTCTTGGAATATGTGTACAGAGGAATTGTTATATTTTTATTCAAAATATTTCCTTCTGTAAATTAAAAATTTCTGCATGAACTCTATTTCAAATTAATTCGACTTACAAAGCTAAATGACAGTATTTTAAAACCTTAGTTATGTAACTATTCTGTCGGTTTCAGACAGGGGAAATTTAATCATTTGTAAAAATGTGTTAGGTTAGCACTTTTATTTCCTTTTGTCATTGTTAATCGAACAGGCGTTAAAAAAGATTCTCTAAACTAACTGATTGTCTCTATGAATACAATTGAAAGTTTGTTATAAAAGTGATGATATACTGTATGTTGAGTACTGCGAGAACTTCTTCAGTGAGTGGATTATTTTTTTAAACAAATACTTTCTTGTGGAAATTTGTTATATATGTTATTGCTACTACATTTCTTAATTAAGTGGTTGAACCTGAATTAACTCCTAGTCTGGTGAATATTTTATAAATGAAATAATCATGTTATGTTGACCAGTATTGAAAACTTAATCGAATCTTTAATCTTTTTTTTTTTTTCCTTTAGAATAATTTTGAGATATTTTCTGTTGATGGGTTAAATATTTTGTGACGATACATCTTGATAATAATTCAAAGAAGTTAATAATGTACAGTAAGCATTTATAAAGTGAAGCCCTAACTACTATTCTTCGATTTACACCAGATTGTTCTCATAAGTGGGCATTTTTCATCCTAGTTGTCTTTTGAAGATTGAAATCAACTTAAAATTTCTTTCGATTGTATGAATGAATAAGTGCATGATTTTTTATTCAATGAAACTGCGAATATATATACATATAAAGAAACTGGCTAAAAACATATTATAAGTCTTATATGAATTGAAGAGTTAAATATTTAAGTTAATGAAGAACAGCTAAAAATGCAGCACTCCTAAGATTTTATAAAGGAAGAACAAGATCAATCATAATTGGACTTAAGATGTGGTAACAGTGTAATTTCTTCACACAATAATGACTATCAGTTTTCTTCAATAAAAAGCGCACAAGATTATTATACTCTTATTTTGATAACTTGTTATATATATATATATATATATATATATATATATATATA
>JAOUZG010015698.1:445543-528836 GCA_026289955.1 Argiope argentata | reverse complement strand
ATATATATATATATATATATATATATATATATATATATATATATATAAATTATGCCGGTTTTTTAATTTTTGAACGCATGGAAATTTTAATAAATGTGGTAATGAATCGATAATTCTCATGACATGCTTTTCCAATATATTTAAACCCTTCCAGTGAGGAATTCCCTAAGAAATTTTAAAGTAATGAAACAACTATTACTTTACTCATATGAATTGTTTCAGAGTATAATAAAATTTACTAGATTTTAATTTGAAGAAATTCCAGATTCTATGAGATATCATGTCAGATGAAATTTCAATTATTTCTGTGATTAAGAGTGAGACGGATGGGCTAGTTAAATTTTAGAACACCTTAAATATTTGGGGTGAAAGTACTAACTGTGAAACAACGGTTAAATTATTTCAGGGATATTATTTGAATGAATCGATAGTACTAAGTCCTTGCCTTTAAATTAATTCATCTTATTAAGCAAAATGAAAATTTTAAATATTTTTATATAGTTTATTTTCATAAGCCTGCTTATTTAATAAAATATGCAAAATATTGCATGATTTTTACTGTCCTTGCCTAAAATTCAAAGATTTAAAGATAAATATATTTACTGCACATAATTCGCAAAATAATTTATTGGAATGGTGATGCTTTATTTGGATCCCTGAAAGTTATTACAATTTCTTTAAAATAATTTATAAAAAGCATTTTTAAGTTAAATTCCCCTCCCCCCCGCTTGAAATTGTTCCTTAACCAATACATCGAAAGAGGAAAAGGGAGAAAATAAAACATCCTGTATACAAAAGCTTGATTGATTTCTTCTCTTCCCTTCCCTTGACCCAAACTAATGCCGAACATAGCTTTTTCTTTCTCTTTTTTCACAGATGTGAAAAGAATGCGATGAAATTTTGTTTTGCTCTTTTAAGCATAAATCAATTAATACTCACTTGTAACATACGTCATGTGCGCCATACGAATTCCATTTGGAAATCAATTGCGGATTTTACGTAAAAAAGAAAGGTATGTAGTTATTGCACAACATAATATAATATGCAAATACATGTTAAATTTTATACCCAGTTAAATTTAACAAGTGAATGCAATGTCATGTGAATTGCCTCCATTCGCATATTAACCCCTTACGGATTTATATTAAAACTAGACTTTGTATACAGGGTGCGACAAAAAGAAATCGTTCCAAGTTATTAGATCATAGAATAGAAGTTAATTATTTTCTCTTCAATTTTTGCTCACTTTTTTGTCTACCACTTCAATTATACCATATTTTATAATGCATCTTTTAGTTTTTACTTTTTTTACAATGCCAAGCAAAAGATATGCTATTTTAGACTTGTTTAAGCAAGAAAAACGATGATATTGATTCGTTCATTTGCTTAATATACCTCGGGAAACAGTGTCTGATGCCATCTATCGTTTCAAAGAGCTTGTCAATGATGATCAAAGTCCAGGAAGTAAGCAAAAACGTATGAACACTTTCAATAGCTGAAAGGTTATCAAAAAGCGAGTTCAGTGAAATTCGAGAGTTTCTGTGAGAAAGATTGCTCGTGAACTGGGAATAAGGAACCGATCAGTGCAATCAACAAATGCAAAAACTGATCTTGAACTAAAGCCTAACATGTTCCAAAAAATTAAACTTCTCACTGAAGAAAACTAACTCATGCAGCTCCAAAGAAGCCGAAAACTTTTGAGACCGCCACAAGTCAGTGCTGAGAGAAATTCCTTTGCTATTATGAAAACCTCTTTAACGTCTATAACTCTTGGAATTACAGGATCTGGTGTGTAAACGTTTAAAGTTTTTCAGCAATTGTTGAACATCACAAAATCCAAAAGTGGTCATGATCTGAGGCGGAATTTGCGCAAGCGGCAAAACATCTGGATTTTGTGGGTGAGGGTGTTAAAATAAATCAAAAAGTGTACCAACACGGCATTCTAAATGTTTTTTTTCCCCCAAAACGCACTTCGGCACTGTGAAGTGGAAATTTCATCAAGACTCCGCATCAGCTCACAAAACCAAAAAGACAGAGGCGTATTTTTCTGACGTGGTATCATCTTAAGAATGGGCACAATACTCGCCGAATCTCAATCCCATTATTACAGTGTATGGCCAATTTTGGAGTCAAAGACTTGCGCTAAATGGCATAAAAGTTAGGACTCTAAAGCAATGGCTTCGCCGGAAATGGGATAGCTTAAAAGCAGAAGACTTGTGACGCATTGCTGAAAATTTCAATAAGCATTTGCGCTACAAAAGGCGGTCATTTTGAGACAAATTAAATTCCTTTATTATGAAAAGTCTACTTTTATTATTATTTGTTATATTTTGTTTGTTTATTTATTTTAAATCAAGTTTTATTAAAAATTATTTGTCCACTTTTTTTTTTTTGCCGCACCTTGTAATTTGTTTTATGGAGATTGTTTTATGGAGATTTGTTTATTGGGATTAGATAATTTATCTAATTATCGAAACTATCATTCTAAATCGAATAAAAATTAAAATGAAATCTGCTATGCATATTTCAATGTATCATGTCAGAACATAATTTTTTGCACGGCCAAGTACCACGTTCTCGTGCCAGTAGAATTATATTTGTATTCATTTTAATTGTTTGATTGAATTAGTAACTTTAGTGTTTTAAACGATCAAAAAAACTTTGTCGCGCATTTATTGTTTAAAAAAATCACAATTCCAATTCATTTCATTTTATACAATCACGTGCTCAAAATTGCGTTTTTCTAGGTTTTATTTGCTGTAGTAATTAACGTATTTTTTAAAATAAGAGCGTTTGTAAATGCAATGGCAACACGTTATTATTATTATTATTATTTTGAGAGCTTTGTGCAGATAATAAAATTTTAATTTTTTGCCTACGGATTTTTGTTGACGCCAAAAACATCATGTTCTGACATGATAATTAGATGATTTTTTTTTTCTGAATTTAAGTTAGAAAAATCTATTGAAGTATTAACTTTTCCATAAAAACTTTTTTAACATCTTAAGAGTATTTTTTTAATTTTTTCTAGTGATGATTAAAAACTCAGATTTTTATTATTATTAGTTTATAATTCAAATAAGTAAAATTAATTTTAGGGATAAAAGTTTTTAGTAAACTATTGAACTGAAATTTGGTGTATTAACATTCAGTGAGAAGAGGGTTACAATTTTTTCATTTACTAACTTTACATATTAAATTTAAAAGCTCAATAAATTAATAGAACAGTAGTCATATCTATAAACTAATATTTCATTGTTATTTTATTTAATTTCATATATAGGAGGGTGGCATATAGAGTTTAAAAATGTTTTTAAAAAACCTATGTAATTTTATCATCTGAAACAAATTAATTTTCGAATTATTTATTCTCTTATAATGTAAATTTTTAAAGTTATTAATTTGCTCTTAGCCCTCCACAAAACAAAAAAGTTGTTCTAGCTTTATGCAAGAACAACTGCACTGAATGAGCGAAATTGTTGTATTTTGAACAGGTATTGAACTTGACATTATGAACCTGCATTATCAGAACATACATTTTTATATTTATTTTTACGTAACATGCCTCTTGGTGCTTTTAACCTGCAGTGATTAAAAACTGCCGAATATTGTCTGTTTGAGCTTTCAAACTTATCAAATCAATTCTTGTTTTCAACTTAAACTGTTAGTACAAGGCTGATAAAAATATGATAATTTTTTTTTAACTATATTTTGACAAAAGAGTGCTAAAGCTTAAGTACAAGAGATAAAAAGAAATATCAAGGCTTTATTTATAGTATCGCTTCAAAATATGTCCGATAAGTTTTTTTTTTTTTTTGTTTTATTTCTTCTTTCGAGTCATTTGGAGATTTTAAGCATATTTCTTATTATAACATAATAAATAATAAGAACTCATTCGAAACTTTTATATATTATTTTTGCATCATTTGAATTCAAATATAAATCATAGTTCTTTTCTCGATTTCTCCTTTGTAAGGTTATTATGAAAGAACTATTTGGGTTCTTGTCTTGTATAGAATAAACGTGTCAGTCCGTTTGTTTCATTAATGTTATATGTTTCACTTTCCTTGAGCATACAAACCAATTATAAATTTCCAACCATATAGGTTGTTGTCATTGTTATGAATAACATGTTTTAATACATAATTTCTCGTGGCTCAGAATCTGTTGCGTGAATTTCATTTTCCTGAAAGTGGTTTTTGCCAAATATTTACAGAAAGGATATTAAATATACCGTTTAATCAAACTGCTTGCGTTGAGAAGATTACTGGCAACTCAGAAATTCACCGATTTCGTTTGGGGGTTGAATCATGGTCCACACTGTAGGCATGGTATAATTTACAGTTCTCTACCAAAGATATAACCAGATTATCTTACTAAATATCAGACTGGGGAATGAACAGTTTTCGTATTTGTTTCCGCTCATTTAGTTAGATTTCTGTAATGAAAAGCATTTAAGCCCTTTTTTAAATAATTGTTTCTTTTGTATTCGTATGTGCGTACAAAAGTTTATTTTCTTATCTACTACTTTTTTTTTGCTTCTAAGTTTTTTTTTTTTTTTAATTCTAAAATTTTTACTTACAATTTTTTTCTATAACATGATCTTAAGGCTACAATTAATTTGTACAATTAATATCAAAATATCTTTGGTGTTGCTAATTTACAGTTTTACTGACTTATTTATAAAATATTGCTGAAGAAAGTATTGCTATCGTGAAAATTTTTGTCGAAATTTTGATGAATTTCCATGCTTCAGAACCATTTTTAAAATTATGCCTGTCCGTCTGTGGATACGATAACACCAATACAGGACGAGTTATGCGAATTGAATTTTGAGAACTTTAGATCAAAACTGTAGATCATATCAAATTTTATACAAAATCCATGTACTAAAAATTTGTCTCTCCGTCCGTATGCACGTAAACGCGATGAACTAGAAACGTAATAAATTAACAAATGAAACTTACTATACAGTTTATTATTACAATTAAAGATCCGTATCAAGTTTCTGACCAAATATTTCTGCAGATTTACTGTATGTCGGTCTCTCTATTCCTATATATGTGAACGCAATAGAAGGAAATTAATTTAATTTATGAGCCGATCATAAAATGTGCCGTATTTTGGAAATATTAGCGAAAGGTAAATCTGCTAGATCTTAGCTCGACTATTTTTCGATTATTTTAGTGAAAGAAAATTCTTTTGAAATAAAAATACATTTAATTTATTCCAATGAAATAAAATAAAATATTTTTACTATAAGCAAAACTGAAAGTGCATCATTTGCTTTTTGTGTAATATGATAATTTTTCACCTTTTTATTATTATTAAGCATGCGCATAAAATGTCAAAAATGGTTTGATACCGTTTTTGATACACTCTAAGGGAAAATATTCTCTAAAATATCTTTAATACTTTGCAGATTTGTAATTTTTTTTAAAAAAAAATTATAATTAAATATATTTTAAATAATTTAACAATTTTCTATGTAATAGTAAAAATATTAATTGTGTAATTATCTAATAAGGCAATATTTGGAATTTCAATTATTTTAATTTATCATATGCAAATGAAAGAAAAGAAGCGCTATTATATTCATAGATCGAATTCTTTGGAGCATCCGAATTTTACAAATAAACTTACCAAGAATATTTTGAAGCTTTTTCGATCTGAACATTAAATTAATACTTATATTTAAAAATTAAAGTAATAATTAGTATTTACTAGATTAAAATAATAAAGTACTGCAGAAATTAAAATGATTTAAGTAAGGTTTTCAGATATTCTAAATATGATAAGTGAATAGTGACGATATTGCATTCAATTTAAAAATCCATCTACTTAGTGTTAAGGATCTGTAATTAGATTTGTGTTTTTTTCAGGAAAAGTCTAGAGAACTAATCGGACAGGAAGTCAATTCATGTGTTATTATATTCATAGATAACTGCGCATGTCATCCAATATCTAATTTCACCCATTTATTTCTCTCCCTGTAAGCGATATATTACATAATTGTATCGGAGTGAAGAATTTAATATGTGTCACGTGACCATGAGTTCTTAATATGTTTTAATTTTGTATGAAGGAATAGTAATTTACACGTCGGTAACGTTTGCAAATTTCAACAAAGTTAAAATGACTAGTTTAATGACGAGAAAGTGAAAGGTTAAAAAATGACGAGAAAGTAAAAGGTTAAAATGGTAAATTTCACCTAGCATCCGAGTATGAACTTCTTGAGAGGAAATCGCATCCACGAGCCTGATTCACATTCAATCTGTAGATGTTAAAATACTCTAACATTGAAGAAGAGTCAAAACCAAGAGTATCGGATGATGGCACGAAAGTCAGTCTCATGATTTGGTCCAAGTCGATCCTCAGAAGTTCTAGGAAAACTGGGCATTAATCTAACAAATAAAGACTGATTATAATAACTCTATTGCTCTTTGTATGCCTTTTCTAGATGCTTTGTGTGTATATATACATATACACTGAAGTTACAGAAGTCATGGGATAGCAATATGCAAATATACAGATGGCAGTAGTATCGCAGCAAAACAGTATAAATGCACAGTTCGTTTTCCAGAGCTTTCATTTGTGTTCAAGTTATTCATGTGAACAGGTTTTTCGTGATTTATGGCGGCACGACGAGAATTAATAGACTTTGAGCGTGGAATGTTAGTTGGAGCTAGACGCATGGGTCATTCCATTGCGGGTATCGTCAGTGAATTCAACATTCCGAGATCCACAATATCAAGAGTGTGCCGAGAGTATGAAATTTCAGGCATCCCATTCCATCATGGACAGCGCAGTGGGCGACCACCTGCACTTAACGACCGACACCGCCGACGTCTGTGTAGAATGGTCAATGTTAATAGACATGCAACACTTCGTCAAATAACTGCAGGAATCAATGTGGGACGTACGAGGGACGTGTCTGATAGGACTGTACGGCGAAATTTGTCTTCCTTGGGCTATGACAGCAGAAGACCGACTCGAGTGCCTTTACTGACAGCACGACATCGCCTGAAGCGACTATCCTGGGCTCGTGAGCATATCGACTGGTCCCTAGACCAGTGGAAAACTGTGACGTGGTCAGATGAGTCACGATTTCAGTTGTTACGAGCTGATGGTGGAGTTCGAGTGTGGCGCAGATCCCACGAAGCCATGGACCCAAACTGTCAGCAAGGCACTGTTCAAGCTGGTTGTGGCTGCATAATGGTGTGGGCTGTTTTTACATGGCATGGACTTGGTCCTCTGGTGCAACTGAACCGATCATTGACTGGAAATGGTTATGTTCAGCTACTTGGAGATCACTTGCAGCCATTCATGGACTTCACGTACTCACACAACGATGGGATTTTTATGGATGACAATGCGCCATGTCACCGGGCCAGAACTGTTTGCGATTGGTTTGAAGAACATTCCGGACAATTCCAGCGCATGATCTGGCCAACTAGATCGCCCGATATGAATCCCATCGAGCATTTATGGGACATCATCGAAAGGACCGTTCGTGCCCAAACTCCTGCACCATCCACACTTTCACAATTATGGACGTCTATACAGACAGCATGGCTCAATATTCCTGCAGAGGACTTCCAACGACTTGTGGACTCCATGACACGTCGAGTTGTTGCACTTCGTCGGGCAAAAGGAGGACCGACACGATATTAACAGTCATCCCATGACTTTTTTGTCACTTCAGTGTGTGTATATATATATATATATATATATATATATATATATATATATATATAATATTGTAATTATAAAATTAATGAAACTTTTGCGAAGGAATTCAAAAATATATTCCAGTTCTTTAAAACCGAGAATTCAAAACTATATACTTTATTTAATATCATAATGAAATTTTGTAACAATTTCGGAATGGTTGAAGAAAATTTTTGCTGGGAGTAATTGGAGACGTTTAGTGTAAAATTTGAGAATGATTTGGGCAGCAATTTTTATCTTATACCAGATCAAACAACAAAAGGAAGAGCATTTAAGTGATTTTTGTGGAATTTATTTTAAGATTAATTAGAAAGAAACATGATCGCCTTGATAGATTTCTAATGGATATGCAAATGCTATCGCAAATACTTGCTCTAATTTCCAAGATGTCTCCTTTCTTTCGACTAAGTGACGTTAACAAACTATTTTGCAACTGTACATCTCAATTCTGTACTATTTAATTTTGTATTGATTATATTAACTATGTTTTTATTAACTAAAACATTTTTCCTCGGAGTTATTTCTCAACAAAACTCATTTAATGATGCAAAAATAAAGTAAAATTGCTGATAAGTTGATTCGAAGATAAAGGGTTAAAATGCATAAATTATCATAAAAACGTAAATTGATCACCTGCAAATACTGTTATTCTCTTAAGTTAAATAGAAGCACTGGCGTGAAGAGAGAAATTTCGGATTTAAATATAAATCTGGAAAAATTCCTTATCTCGAAATATAAGCCTTTACATTAAGTCTTTAAATATTTTGTTGCCATGGGTCATAAGTTGTGATACATAATTGATCTATTGCCCAAAATATCTCAAAACTATCGCATAATATTTACAATGTACTACGTCTTATGCCACTTCGATATTATGATCCATACATTAAATACACATATAGCTGTATGGTATGACTAGTGGTTTAGAGGTTCTTAATATGTTTTGGATTGGCATCAAGCTTAAGCGGTAAGCGCCTGAAGTTTCTATTTTTTTTCCCGTTTGATCCTTTCGCATTTGAATTAAATGTTTAAAATAAAGATTATTTAACAGTTAAATCGATAGGAAATATAGGCTACAATGATACTACTTTATTCTAATAATGTATCCTTTTTAATATTTTTTTACTTATCCCAATCTATGGTAAAATTTCGTAAAGGATGCAACTCTTTTAAACTAAATCAACGAACAACACCACGTTCGATATTTAATTTTTTTAAAAATGAGTGTTTATGTTTTTTTCTTTTTGTTTGCTTTTGATAATTACAATCTGGATATAATATTGTTAATTAAAAGTTATGTAATTAGTTAAATCATACCTCCCATTTGGGAAATAACAAATTTAGCTGCACTGTGTGTAGATAATGTGTTTTACACCCTGTTGCAGATGTTTGAAGTTTGGTTTCGTTATATTGACGTCCCGTTGTAAAGCAACATTAGGGCTATTTTGAGACGAGATCAGATGACGAGGACGACTCCTGAGCTGGCACCCCACGCGCCCTCTCCTCATCACACCAGCGGGAGGACGTTTGGCCCTGAAGGATTTAATGTGCAACAGACCCCCTTACACGACGGTTCTTCGGTGGAAGTAGGTCTCGAACCGGAAACTTAATGGCTCACGAGCCGAGATCCTACCATCAGGCCCCCGTGGTCCGCAGTTATTTTAAGAGATTTATAGATAGAGAACATTAAAAATTTAAATTTAAACTGGTAGTGAAAGATAAAAAATCCTTTTTATAGACGTATTATGAAAAGGCCCCACAAATTATCATTTCTTGGATTTAAATTACGTAGCTGTTCCGTAAATGTTACTAAACTGATTGTTTTGATTCAAAATTCTGCATTTGACTAAATCACTAACTTTTTTTTCCTGCAGCTCCAAGAATGAAAAACTATCAAAATATTAAAATGTGCCTCAATATGACTACAAATTAAATAATTTTAAAAATTTGACGCATTTCGTCTTGAAAGCGTAATAATTCGTTCTAAGATGGAAAATAATGTACTATTTGACGTAATGACAAATTAAAGGAAAATAATTTTTATTTCGATTGAAAGTAATTCTTTCTTTTTTATGAGTAGCTTTTAACGATTCTTATTTATTTATTTTGAGTGTGTAGGTTTTAAAATTCAGAAGTTATTATTCTATTTTTTTATTATTATTATTATTTTTTTCCAAACGTTAAACGCTGAACACGCCAATGCAATTAACAAACCTATGACATTTTTTAGCTTTATCACCTTATAAAATTGTGCATACAAACAAAATGCCATGTAAAGTTACAAAAACTAAAAATGAAGGGTAATAAATTGCGCGACAGCTGTTTGGACTCAAATTTTTTAATATTTGTTGCAAAAATTGGACCTATTTCGAGATCAAACTAGATTACAGCAAAACTAACTGAGCTGGAACCCAACTGATAGCAAAACGCAAAAACGTGAGATTGTTCTTTGCGTGATAAAATAAATTATGTGTTGCGCTCCTAAATTGGATATGTGGAACATTTATGTCACGAAGACTTTCACATTCCGTCCTTTCTTTCAGCTTCATTCACACATTTAATAGTCAAAGTCCTCAGTCAAATTTTAGAACCACATTCAAATTTTTTTTAAATCCTTTGCTGCAGAAGTAAAAAAAAAAAAAAATCCTTTAGCTGCGGAAATTAGTTTATTTTCTACTACATTCCGCGGTTTCCGCAGCCTATTGTATTTGCTTGTCATTATCGCAGCTCCTGATTTATAACAATAATTCACTTTGATCCAAAAGTGTTTGAACCTTATTCTAAATGTTGCATGCAAATAATTTAGCAACAAAAATGACTGAAAAATTAGGAAACGTTAAAGTAATATTCATTAAAAAACTATTTTTAATTTAGTTACATACAATTTATTATTAATTGTCGTTTCATTTTTTGTTTTATATTTTTTTGGTCGGGATAAACTTTATTCGATGAAAATGGAGTCAGAATTTTTTTTTCTTCCGCAAAATCTTCTTTGGGAGAAAAAAGCTTAAGAATCTGTGTTAATCCAACCTTGAAAAATAATAATTCATTTTATTTTATGAGTTATTATTAGATTTCAAGGCCAGTAGCATGATAGTGAAGATTCATTTGATAGTCGTCCATAATACTGATGGCTAAACTACTGCACGTACATACCGTTAGGAAATCAGCTGTACGCCGCATGTTTAAATAAGTACCCATTAACTTTTTATCTTTTCCCGTGTATTAAAAACAGATAATCTTCTATGTGCACCTTGGATAAAGTGGAACGCACTTAAATCGTGACACTGTGGGCTCATGAATATAATGAGTTCATGAAAGTCAAAATGTAATTATGAAACATTTAATGCACGTTACGACAGAATTAAATTTTCTTTTAAATTAAATTACAAAAACTATATTTTGAATGCCGGTATTTAAAGCGTAAGGTCAGTCCGATCAGTATTAATTTTCTTATGGCAGATAATAAGTACACATTTAGTCTTATTTTGACTACTTTATTTAGACTTTATTTATTTCGATTTTTTTTTTTGACATTTTTGAGTAAATGGCTGATTTCCTATTGTTATAAGCATTATGTATGAACACGAATAATATCTTCTTTACGAGAAATGTTTGTCTCCAGAAAAATAATTATGCCGTCTGCCGATTTCCACATTGTTCATATCCTAACTTTACAATAGCATTTCGAAACAAATTCCTATCAATGTTTATTAACCATTGCTGATTTTATTGCGAAGGACATTCTAATGATTTTAGTGTTTTTTCATGATACTGAATGACATTGTATCCAAAAGTGGCATTGGCTCTAGTTTTTGTGATAAAAGGATATTTACATTACAATAGTAACATGTAAAAGCACTCAAATAGCATTAAAACTGTCCAAAATAAAAATCTGTTCTAAAATTAAATCAATTCAATAAATCAACTTAATACTAAAGAATAATCAATGCATGTATCAAAAAATAAACCAATATAGAAATCTCATGAAATGTGCACCAAATGTCAGCTGAAGAATAAAATGTAAAAATATATTAATGAATAAATTAAATTTCAACAAATCAAAATTGATAAATATTATGTTATACTAAAACAATAATGGTGTGTTAAAATGCATGATGATGATTCATTAAATACAATAAAAGGAAAACTAAATATATTGGTTCAATTAATTCATGGAAAAACTCTTCCTTTTTTAAGACTTTCCTTTTTTTATGCAATGGGAGTTTCAACTCGATGGCTCTAGTAATAATTTACTATCATGTGTGTCCCTCCTGCTATGATGTTTTTATTCCATTACATACGATGTCCTGTTGTAACTTCTCTTTTTGATCCCCATTAAAATTATCCAGATTGTCTAAATCGATCCAAATATCTTTTAATAAAATGCGTCTTAGTGTTCCTATTAGCACCCAATTTTTCAATACTTTTAAGCATATAATAATGCCATTTCTTCACAGTTCTCTGCTTTGTCCCCTCCCCCCCCCCCCAAAAAAAAACCCAAGCAACTGAAATGAAGCATAACCAAGGAAAAGACTTACTTTCAATCAGACTTGCTAAAAATGTTAAATCTTTATTAATTTTATGAATTTGCGAAGCATCGAAAATTCCTGTTTTTAGTTTTTCTTTACCTTAGCCAGAAGATGTTTTAGATATGTATTGGAAGCTACTGCCATCTTTATTGAATTTTCGAACGTATTATTTCATTTTCAAATTTTGTACGAAAGAATAAGAGAATTATCTTATTTAAGTGATCCCTAATAATATTCGTTGAACCTGTAAAACCATTCCCTTAAAAGCTATTTCACTTTTTTTAGTGAGCCTTATTTTCCCACAAACAATTGAGATGGGTGCTTTGTTTGTTTATTTTGTTATCTCGCTTGGAATTTGACCATCCTCAAATCAGCAATAAATGGAACGCTGAACGTAGAGCTTCTACGATACTATTCTAACATTTTGATATTCTTTTTTAATTATTTTTTCCTTTATATTTGATTTAGATCATCACTGTTGCGGATTTAAAAAATATAATGAAATAAAACAATATAATGAATATTGCTGTCAAATAAAAAATATATAAAATAAAATAAAAAGCTTACATTAAAGAAGTAGACACCATTCAAATATTGATAATAATTATTATTTCAAAAATTAGAGTCAATTTGGGAAAAAATAACATTTGTTTTAAAATCACCAATCTCAAACTGCTCTAAAACCATTCAACTTTCCTTAATAACTGTTTTGGTTTTGCTGTTGAGCAATGAATCAATAAATATGATAGAAAAATCATAGTAGAGTGCATAGTAGTGTTGATGGGCGATATGACAGTTGCGGTGTTTACTGCATCATCCGAATACGGTTCAAAACTTTTAGGACTGTCCCAAAATAACCTTCGAATAATTTCGAAATAGATCGTTGGTTCAACCGAACTTTTTGATTTTAATTATAAGATCGTACATTAGAGAACGTGATAATTAATTTTAAGAAATAAGCTTTCCTAACCATCTTTTTTTAAATTCTTTATTTGCGCATTTTTAATTGTTTTTCTAAGAAGAATATAACATTTTTTAATGTGGATATGGATTAGGATTAATTTAAAATTACTACCAAAATAATGATTTTAGGGTGTCATTTAAAAACTAGTTTTAAGATTTTTTTCTGCGTCGGAAAAAAAATTACTATATCTATATGAATACTTGCTTTTCAGTGTTTTTCTTAATTCATATTTGAATTCAGGATAACATTATATTTTGTTTCTTTTGCTTCTAACTATAAATATACATATCTCAATGTATAGAAAACAATCATTTTTATCTAATAACATATTTTCTCTTCACTAAAAGTAATGACATTGACTACATTCTCGTGACAGTCTCTAAATTGACTGACATTCTCTTCACTAAAAGCAATGACAAAATTTTACACCCCTTTCATTCTTAACCATGTATAATTTTCAATACTGAGAGAAATCACACAAATACTTAAATACAAACAGTTGAAAATAAATTACCTCTTTTTTAATTCTCAGTCAGTGGAGTGCCTTTCATTCTTATTTTCAAATTCATACGGATATGCTACCTGCAATCCAGTGAATTCATTATAAAAATCCTAATTTAATATGACTATTTTATGGAAACATAAGTTATACCAATAAAGTACCAGAAAAATACAAAAAAAAACTATAAATTATCTTATGATAAAATAGTGAACTGAAAATTATTGAAAATCGTTGAAAATGAAAAATCAGTGTTTTTTATGGTGTTAATCCTATTTTATGGAATTGAATTAATACAATCCTGCAATGCCTAACATTTCTCATTACAAATCTTTGATTTGTTTTAATATTTTCTCTGTTTTCTTTCGTTTGCTTGTTCTGTTTTTTCCACCAAAGAAATTTTTTTCTTGATTCCAGATTTTGAGCATTTTTGTGCTTTTATTTTACAAAATATTAATTTCTATATCACATAAAGTCTTAATTTGGTATTAAAAATATATACTTACTTCATCAAAACGCGAAATCTGCCAAAAAATACATTAAATTTAGGGTATTCAGTTTCAAAAGGAAAAAAAATTATTATACAAGATCATTTCGAACAAAATCAGCAATTTCTTTTGATAGCGTTATATTGAATAATCCAGGTAAAATGCACCTTATATTCATTGAATTTCTGGAATACCTGAAATAATTATTTGATTATCAATACCATGCGACATGATTTTCATAATATACCATAGACATTATTAAATTATACTTAATTTAAATATTTTTAATTAAAAATTTCCTCCTCTTTCCTTCATACATTTAACTAATGAATCATTTTATTTATTAAAATTGCAAAAATAAAAGTAAAGCAATCATTTATCATTCGCTATATCAGGTTAAATTTAGAAGTAAGTTTTCATTTACAGTTGTGGAATTCTTGAAATTCTTAAATTTCAACTCAAATTATTTACTGCCACTAACGCATTACCATCTTGGGAAAAAAACAAGATTTTCCTCTTAAATTTTCAATAAAAAATGCATTAAAAGTTTCAGAATTTGTGTCATGTTCGAAGATTTAAAGAAAACTTTAAAAAACTATGTTTTTCCTACCAAGCTAACTGGACACTTACCTTAACACCATAATTCTTACTATCTTCTGATGTTGTTTGAGGAAATACCAGACACATAATCAGCAAAGTAACAGGAAAATTGATAGAGGAAATAACTTCTTGTCTACGCTTTTAAGTATGAAGAAAGTTGTCCCTCTGTCGTCATACTTGTCAAACCGCTTCCTTAAAAAGACGTGGAAAGGGAACTACAACTTTTATATTTTGTATTTCTTATCACACATGCAAAATTTATTCTCTTGCAACTCATTAACAAACAAAGCACTTAATTGCGACGATTTATTTTATTTAATTTATTCCTTCTCACCTCTTAATGCTCTCCCATTTAGATTTCATCAAAGTTTCTGAAATTTATTATTCTATATATACTTCCGTTTTCTTTGTTTTTTTTACTTCTTGCACTAATGGAAATAGAGTATTTTGCATCCCGAAAACGCGTTGCTCTATCTAGGCATTTCTCGCGGCGAGGGAACTTGTCGGAGAAGTCTGAATTGGTTCACAGAATGAATTCTTCTATCAGTACTACCTTCGAGTGAGGAGAGCAAAGTTTGATTTTCGTTTAGTAGATCCTGTGAGTGTTTGTTTGTTAAAACAACATGTTAGCTTTACCCAAGTGGAAAGTTGTTTTTAAATCTCCTTGTGAATCGTCGTCAGTTTTCGAAGTAAGATAAGTTATAGTCTTTTTCATGTATGAGTATGATTATCGGAAAAATTGATTTTCAATTTTTATGGCGATTTCTTTTAAAATATTGTTAAAAATTAAGAGGTTAAAAAGCATTAAAGCAACAAATTTATTTTTATTATTGCTTACTTAAGAATGATTGCGCTCTAATATTAAATAATTTTAAAATAACGCTCTAATTGAAAGTCGAAGGTTGTGTTCTAATCATTCGTGCAAATTAGCTTTGGAAATAAATTTTAAACTTCTTCGCATATTGGTTATAAAATTGGAAATAAGCTAGCAAAAACTGTTTTTTCTTTCTTGAAAATAATTTTCGAAATGAGCATTCTCTGAATGAATAGTAATACAGAAAGAGAAATATAACTGAAAGTGGCAACTCAATTTCAGTATCCCAGTAGATCGTTCTCTGTTTTGTATGTAAGATATTACTTCTAATCTTTGTCAAGTATCAATAAAATAATCATAACACTTATTTTCTTTGTTTTTTGATGACAGTGTTTTATTAATATTATAAAAGATTAAGATACCTGAAAGCTGTTAATGTAACAAAGTTTTTTTAAATTACGAATTCGTTTTTTATTTATTTTCTTACGCATGTGTTTATTAACGAGTATGGGACGTTTTAGAATTTTAATTCTTAATTTTTGGTGCAAAACTTCCACCAGTTAATTTTTTAATGAATGATTAAAATAATCACAATTTTTTATTATACATTATATTCTATATATCTACCTTATAAAATGGATTACCTTCTATTATTTATATGACTTAACCTTTTCTACCCTGTTGGGTATATATACCCAGTGATTAGATTTCATTTCCTGTTGGGTAAAGAAATCCTACTTTGAGTTATCTTCGAAAGAATCATTTTATACGGCATTTAAAATTTTAATCATGCAAAAGTCGTATCAAAGTAGTCCTTATTGATATGCTTATTGCATGTAATTTTCCAATAAATTGCGTGCAATTTTTTAGCACTTTTTTCGTTTAAAATTGAATGTCCTTCCATTTAGAATTTTCGCAATGTATTACAGACACAGTAAAAATGTGTAAAAGAACAGTTGTCGAATTCAAAGTAAAAAAAATCCGGCTCCACTAAATACATATATTAGCATAAATATAGTTTATATTTCAAGAATCATGTAGATATAAATTTATCTTAATAGTAATAAAAAAAATTAAAGAATTAATTATAAAGCATTTTTGTGTGTTTTTAACATGTATTTCATATTAATATTTTATACAACCAGACTATTGATGATTAATATTTTATTAATATTAAGGATTTATGTTTAAAATTATTTTTCCCATGTTTTTAATTCTCAGTGTGAACATTTTTTTTCATATACAAATCATGCTAGTTGAAAATACTCTGAATTTTAAATCAATTAAGAACAGTAACAGTTTATGCTTTTGATATTTATTATAAATATCAAATCCGATGCGCCAATGTAATTTTTTGGAAACTTTTGCATATCTTGCTATTGTAAAAAGGACGTGTTTCAATTATTTGTTAAAAGATATTAACTGCCGCAGTTATGTTTATTTCTTGAAATATTAGATATTTGAAAACAATATCGATTTTTTTTCCTTTCATACATCAATCTAAACCATATATGCATAACAAATACTATTCGAAATATTTTTTGAAGGTGAAATATACATAATAATTCGTAGGATGCCTTCTTTGATGATATGAATTATATGCTAATTAATTCAACGGTTTTCTTATTAATTCAGATTTTTATATTTATAATTACCTAATTTATTTCCCCATCTTGTGTGAACTGTATTTTGTATCTTCCTGGCATTTAAAAAATCATCCAACACTTGATTATATAAAAAGGGGTTAGAAAAATGTAATATGCTTCAAGAAAATTTTCAAATTTAATTTCAGATTTGCCTTACGAAATATTAACTCTGATGGTAATTTTTTAGATAAATATTTTATTATTTAAAAACTTCAAAATGAAGAAAAGAAGAAGAAGGTTTTCAGTTTGACGTTTTGTCCCCGTTTCCCTTTTATCTTGACATTTTTTAATATTCTTAAAGACAATAAATTTGCGAAATTGAAAGTTGAAAATTTACCAATAAAAGAGAAATACCAATAAAAGAGAAAAAAATTGATGTAGAGCTCTGATTATTTTAAATGCGAAAGAAAACTGCGTAATGGTGGAGATATTTTCACTTGTTTATTTCTGAGCTTCCAGACGATATGCTGGAAAATGATTTTATTCTTACCAACTTTCTGCAAAATCCATTTATAGCGTTATTCGCTGAATATCGTGAATTTGTGAAGATAATAATATAGTGTCAAAAAATCGTGAGTTGTATTTTGATTTCAGGCAGTTTTTAAAGATAGCAGACTTCTCTGAAGTTCAACCTATGTTTGAAGTGTTCGTTTATTACTAATAATCACTTTTATGCACATTTTTTGGGTATTTCTTGGTTAATAACAGTTAATTAATATGATATGTATTGGGAAAACTTATTAAATAATGACATTTTTTCGATTTTTATTTGTTTGATTGGTATTTTAATTAAAATTGACACAAGGTATGTTGAAAACTTCTTAATCGTCAAAACAAACTCTCAATCTGTCAAATATACTAGCTTTACAAGGTTTGAGAATTTTCACTGCAGATTTTGCGAGATTTAATAGTTCACTCCTCAGAAATCAAGATTCGAACTCACGACCTGATATCTGATTTTCTCTTGCATAAATTTACTGCAGATTTGAAGAAATGGGCTGTTTCCTCAAAAGAACGAAGGCAAGTTTCAGAAGCAGTCAAGTTTTGCAGGGGGGGTCCCCCTTTCTTTCTTGAAAGGAAGCAAGGAATCTTTTTATTTCGTTTCTGGTTATTTCGATATTTTTATGATTTGTAAAGTTATTTTATCAATATTTTTTATTACATACAGCTTTCGTTTTTTATTACATACAAATATTTTTTATTACATACAAAAATCGTTGTCATTATTTGACCATGGTTTAAAATTAACAGATGCTTTCGAGATTAGTAATTTTGTCGTCTCAAAATATACCATAGTAGTCTAGTTACCTGTGTTAAACTTTGCAATGTTTGTGTTTCATAAAATATTTAAAATCCAATGCGTAAAAATGAGGCAACATTCTCTTAAATGTTGGGAATCAATAACAAATCCTAAAAAGGATTTATTGAATGCTTTTTATGAATTTATTATTCATAAATGCTTCTTGCTTCTGAACTTTGTAAAGAAAATTCATCTTGAATGGAATAAGAACTACTATTACATTTTTGGATTTCATATGATTAATCATAATTTTTATATAATTCATCAATGCTAGAAACTGAATAAAAACTCGAGGAACTATGTATCCGAAAGCAAGGCCAGTTTGTTAAATAAGTAAAGTAAATAACACATTGAAGGACCTTATGCTTTCGACATTTTTCTCCATTATTTTCAGATAATTGAATTTTATACCTTCAATTGGTTTAAAGAGTCGTGTATTTGAACGTTATCGGATTAAAATCAAATATCATTCCAATTTCATTACTTTTTTTCCCCATTTTTGCTAATCAATGCTACCAGTTTTTTCTAATTCTACTTACTATTTCACTAATGGTAAATTCGCTAATAGAAATTATGGTAAAAAAATGTTTTGCGGTGTTTTTTTTTTTTTTTTTTTTTTTTTTTGCCATTTTGTTTAAAGCTACTTTTAAACTAAAGTAATGAAGGAATGGAGGCATTCATGATGCTGATAGTAATTAAATGTTTTGTAATTTCAGCTTGTCTTAGTATTTGTTACTTGAAAATTGTTTCAGTATCTCTTAAATCAAAATCGATAATAAAAAGTCAGGTAAATTGTAGCAGGAAAATGTAACTCGAAATTTGAATTATCTGAAGACCTTCTCAATATTTAATCCATACTTGTTCAGTACAAACTATCTTTTCTCATAATATTTTTGTATATTTTTTATAAAATTTTTATGATCATTATGCTAAAATATTCCTTAATTATGTGGAATTATTAATATAGTTTTATATATACTGATAGTATCTTAAATTGAATAAAAATTTTAACTTGCTGCATATTGTCAATTAGTTTACTTTAAATAATATCAAAAGAGGATCAAAACAGAAAGTAGTTCTAAAAACAAATGTAAAGTGATAACATATTTTTATTTCTATAAAGAAAAGATTTTCGTTGTATTTTAACCCTTTGCTCTCCGAAAAATAATTAGATGTAAAATTATTCACCTAATACAAATATTTATTTATTGTTGTGAAAAATAAATATACATAATTCTTTTAAGTCGAATTTCTTTGAAAAATTAATCTACATGTAGGCCTTTTTAAAAACTAAATTTTAAAAATAAATGAAAAAAAAAAACGTCAAAATGATGCACCATCTTGAATGGTGAGTCAGAGTCACCATCGAGTGCAAAGGGTTAATAATCATCTTTAAAAAATTTGAACCATAAATTTGTCGTTAAACCTTTTAAAGCGAATCTAAACGTCTTTGAAAGCTAATGTTCAGAAAAATTACTTTCTTGATTAGAAATTATATTTTTGAAAATTTAGTTCCAGTTCTGCCATCTTCTTTTTCATTTTATTAGATGCTAATGTCAAATGAAATAATTAGTGAGATCTATGCATTACTTTGCTGAAATATCCATTTCTTCACTGTGGACAGAAATGGTCCCCTATTCGCCTTATAGAATGCCTCCAGTTTAGCTTTAGCATGTTGAGTGGTATAAAATATTCGAAACGCCTAGGTCGGGATGTAAAGGATGTTTGAATCGGGATGTGATGTCACTGAAGTGTCTAGCAATCATTTAAAAAATACTAAATAAAAAAAATAGGGCATTACTCTTAAACAGTTGAACAATCCTTTATCTTCTTGTTTTTTTGTGTTTCAAAGAAGTGTGAGAGAAATCTAGCATTTTCACTATTATTTGTTTAAATCTTGTATTGTATAGATAAACGCGGTTTCGATAGATACATCATAGAAATCAATTTTAAGAACATGTGCACTCGTTTAATTTAGATATTCCATTTCCTCGTTGGCTTTCGTAATCTTGTTTATTGTCAGTATAAAAGTTAGCGATGCAACTTTTAAAAATTTCAGATACTGAATATTATTATTATTTAATGGGTTATCATTGCAAAAGTATCAGTTTGTAGATCTCCGCTTTTTGCTATTTCGAAAGTTTTGCTTATTTCTCCTTCACTGATCCGATACCGAATATTTTTAATTAGCGAATTACAAAATGACCATTCTGAATAGGATTGCGGATTGGGTTTTTCCAAAAATTGAAAATCCTGCCACCGAAAATATTAAAAAACCTGAGCCATCTCCTATTTCTTTGCAGGAGAGAGACTATCGGAAGTTAGCCGATGAAGCTCTTCATAAAGCGATTGCAATTATCGAAGCGGATGATTGGAAAAAAGAGAAAATCAGTGGTTCGGATATTATCTACTCTAAAGTTGTACCTCCCTATGGAAAAGTCTTCAAATTTGAAGTAAGTTTTAAAAATTTTGGCTATTGCTCTGTATTTATTGCTTACCTAAAATCTGGTTTTGCTTTGAAAAAATTTAGTGTTACTCATAATTTCTTCATAAAGCAGTCCATTCTTTTATTACAAAAAATTGTCTGTAATTTACTTGAACAATCATAAATATCCTTTACGTTCTTTTTTGTTGAACTTAACTTTCCCAATCTAAGCTCTCAATAATACTGCAATAATATAGTTTGAATGAAAATGCGAGAAGTTTGAAGAATGAGTTCATATATTAATTTTTGAAACAATTCATAATGTAATAGATAATATAAATGTACAATTTGGTGCATAAATTTTCTACAAGTAACTTAAGGACGAATACATGTGAGTATAATTTAATTAACTTCAATATGTATATTTCATTATTTATAATGTAATATTTCCAAAAGTTTCAAAATTTTTATAATATTCCAAAATATTAGGGAATATTCTATTATTTTCAAATAATTATATAATGCTATTTAACATTTCCAAACATAATAATGTTAGCGAGAATGATTTAAACTGCTCTACATTTTTTAAAGAACTCTTAATAAGTCTCTACAAATTTTCAAAATACAAGTGCGTTCCAAGATGAAATGTTCCTAATTGTTGCATATAGTTAATATTATCTACATTTCAAAATTCTTGTCTCTCCCCAGAAATTGTCGTATCTATAACACCCATAGTATTTTTCTTCAGTTAACAATTAATAATTTTTCCAAATTTATTTGAGATCGGTTTTAGGATGTAGAAAGAGATACATGACATGCATGCTTACATAAATTCAAAATTTTTTTTTATATTAAATTTTTGCTTTTAGCAACACATTGTTAATATCATTTATTTCATAGTTTATCATTTATTTAAAATTATTAAACTAACTTTTTAATATTTTATTTAATTAAGATAAATTGTCATATTTTCTAATTACGGTATAACAAAACTTCTCTTTGCACAATTTGCTAAAGAATGTAGGAATTAGGAATCACTAAACCATTTGTTTGTGTTATTTTACCATGGAATGGGCTAGATTTTTTTAATAATATTAGATTTCAGAAGAGCAGTAAAATAGTCAAAAAATGTAAGCGTATGTCATCGTTAATTATGCAAAATATTGCCATTTACGAAAGGTTTAGCTAAGGTGAATCTATAGATTGCTTTAACTACAAAATTTCAGTTCTTTTATTACTTACAAAAGAATATAAACCGCTATTTAACATTGTTTAATGAATGCTTCTCTGTTTTGAATATATATATATATATATATATATTTGGAGGAATCATCCAAGAATAAATCCTTGCCAGATAATGAAGATGGCATATTAGTTGGTGCACTTTCTTTTAGATTTGCTTACTTATTCGATGTAAAAGCATATAAGTACCAGGGATAGATAAAGGCATTTATTCTTCATTTAGCATGCTTTTTAAATTCTGAAATACCGTTTTGTGAAAATGCATACTATACAAAACAAAGAACGAATACGGAAAAGAGGGGTTTGTATTTTAAATATAAAAGAAAACAAGCTAACATTTTTAATAAAAAAGAAAATAGTCAATATTTACTTAAAATTTGACGTTAATATGATTTAGATCGATATTCTTCGCTGCTTAGCGCTCCCACACCCTGGATATTTTTTTCAGACTGCAACATTTGAATATTTTTTCTATCGTTATCGTATCTTCTATTCTGTTCTACCTGTAAAACCAGAATATCCCCCTCCCCTCTATTCTGTCGTATCCTTACACATTGTGTTGTATGCTTATCTTCGTAGCATAGGGTAGAAAATTAAGTATGCTTTTAAAGCTTCCAACTAACCTGTTATTTGGTCCAGTTGCTCAAAAACAATGTATTTTTATTGGCTTTTGTGAACTCCTTCAGCCATAAATGGCTGCGTAAAAAGGAAAATTAATTAATTGACAAATTCCTAAGAATTAATTAATCAAGAATTTTCGCCGATCACGTAAATATATTATAGTCGTCTTATTAATTTAACATGTGCTTCTAAAAAAATTATTACAACTTTTCATTATTTGCGTATTTAAGATTCAATGACAGACTGGATAATTTTTTAAAAATCTACAATTGAAGTGTAGAGATCACAGATTTAATTTTATTTATCCAACTTGTTACGGTTTCAATTTATTATTTTCACATGTTTGCGGGCGAACAAACGGACTTGCAGTCTACCCATATATAAACTTAATCAAACATTAGACATATATCTACAATTTTCATATAGAATTCATATATTAAAATTTATCTGCCTAGCTTGTTACATTTCGTGAGTACTCGCGTCCGCATATAAACATAAACAAATCGATAGACAATTAATACACATCCATAATTTGAATTAAAGAGCCACATACTAAATTCTATTTGTCTAGTTCAGTCATAATGTTCATATAAAGACCCAGAATGTTTTTTTTTTTGGGGGGGGGGGATTCATGTAGTCAGAAGACTTCTTAGAGAATCTAGATGGAATCCAATCAAGAATTCCGTTCGTAGAGATTCCTCGAATTCTAGTGATAGATTATTATTATTCTGACATTTCCAATACTTCTTTTTTAATATACTGTAAGAGAAAATATTACCTTGAAAATAGACATTTTTTTCATTTAAAAGTTATTATCACGTTCTACATTGTTCATGGATATTTCTTAATTCAAATAAGATTGATTTTGGTCTTAACGGTTTTTATTACATTAATGTTATGCAGAGATTTCCGTAATTTTGGAACCTTCTGAAGACATAAGCTTTTTTTCTTAAAAGACGTGCTGCAAAAAATTATTCTGTGATTTTTTAGTCTTGTTATATAAGTGCTATGTTACATGTACAGGGTTTCCTACACAATTTTACAAATGACTATAATATCCTTGTAAACAATGATAGGCACAAATTTCAGAACAAAATACCGAAAGAAGCTTAGTACTTAGTTTTCGCACGTTGCAATTACCCTGTAACTTCTCTTAATTGCACAGACAACATCCATATGATAATCCATTTCATTCAGACGAACTGAAGATAATTATAAATATTGATTGCTTCACTTGGTAGTGAACTGGACTGCCGCATAGATTTTTCCCTTATGATCAAAATAAGTCATACAAGGGAATTATTACACAAACAAAATATTAAATTCCCTTTTGTAAGGAGTTCAAATTTCTTCTGCCTATCGTTGCTTAAGAAAAAGATATAGACATTTGTTACCGGTATAGTTGTTTTGAACAACCCTCTATAAAGAAATAAATAAACTTCTATTCTTTGGAACAGTCTTCGTTTTAATTTCCATGTTCCCAACAGAATGAATTTTTGTTTCAAGTTTTTGCATAAAATGTCTTTTAAATTAAAACATTTATAAATTTGTATGAAAATAGAGGGAATGTATAGTTTAATCTTTGCAAAATTATGTTATTTATCGTGTATTTAAGATACCACAGTAAAATTAATTAGTGTATAATTCGATTATCCCTATTTAATTATATTCATAAATAATTTAAATAAATTTCTTTCTGAATAAATGTTTCCTTGCACTTTCTAGCAATGTTATGTATTCATAATATATTAAAATTAATTAATCATCTGTTTTGATATTAAAATAAGCTTGATCATTAATTTGCAGATTAAGTTAACCTTTCTAATCCTGTAACTAGTAATTCATAACCTTCGATTTTACCAAACATTTTACGTATGTTACATCTATGAGGTATACTTTAATAATCATCTATTTTTTATTGATAATTTTTACTTAAGGTCTTGCAAAAATTCATTATTCGCTCATCTTTTTTTAAAAAAATATTCTTATAATTCTTTTATGAAAAATTATTTAGCTTAGATGAACAAAGCGTAATAAATACTTCATCGTTTACTAATATTTATCTACAATGGCATTTATTTAACTAAAGAAAATGTTTTTTTTCCCTTAAAATTCTGTTTTTATAACTAGAATTTAGAATTTTATTGTGATAATCTGTATACATTTTTTAAACGAATTATTTAACTTAGCTTATTTCAAGTTTAGGGTTTTATAAAGATAAAATTTCATGCCCTGTGTTTCATCAATTTTTTTTAATGTTCTGGAGGTTTCAAAATTTTTGCAATTGCGTTTCCTCGAAGACAATGCAATGTTTTAAGATTTTCATATCATAATAGTGAGGTAATCAATGCATGGAGCTGAGATATTTCAGTTTTTTGAATCGATGAGTCTTAGTTATACTCTGTGTCGATGTTATGAGTTCCAAATAGTGGTGAATTTTAAAGGATTTAATAAAAAATACAATAATAGTTTTTAGAAAGAAATTATTAAATATATTAATGGCTAAATGTAAAAAATAAGTTTTTAAAACATGTCTTTATTGTGTATTGAAAATTAGAAGTTTTATTTTTTAATCGAGAATGTGGAGGTTAAAAAAATGAAATATTGAAAACAAGACCAATAACACGAATATCATAATAAATTCACGAATAATTTTTAAAAATATAAATAAAATTATATTTCTATATTAAATTTTGTTTTTCTCGCCATATTTATTATAAAAGGAATTATTTCCTGTTTTTTAGTGCATTAATAAAATCTTGAATTAATAAAAATGTTAAATTAATAGACGTTTTTATTTATTTTTTGTTATTTGTTAATTTTTCTTTTTAAGTGTGTATTATTTTTAGAAAGTAGATCTTTTTTAGCAGTTTATTTTTAATTTCGAATATCTTAAATTCCAATGCAATAAAATAAATTCTTGTGTTGTTTTCAAATTCCGGAAATGATTTATTTTAAATGAAAAATCTTGATGAATTTTCTTCGCTTCCAAATTAAACATTTCATTTTTTTTTTTTTCATTAACAATATGAATGCTTTATTTGAAAAAGGAACAAAAAAATTTGATCGAAAAATTTGTATTCAAGATGAGTTAAATAGTTAAGAATTGAATTAATAATAAATTATATATTTAACTACAAAATTTATTATATAGGGAATCGTACCTATACCTCCGATGAAAGTTGTCGAGATACTATACTTCAAAGCTGAAGAAATGCATAAATGGAATCCAACTGTAAAAAGAGTTAAAGTAAGAATGTTTTTGCTTGCGTTATTTTTATTGTATAGTTAATATTTCGTTTGCGCAATATATTTCGATTAAAAATATTTTCATCTTGGTAATATTAATTCATTCGTCTTTATATTTCTTCTGTTCACAGGTTATTCAGAAAATAGATGAATATCATGATATAGCCCATGTGATAGCAACTGAAGGTGCTGCTGGTCTTGTTTCGAGCAGGTATAATGTCAAATTAATATATAAAGCTATGATAATGAATGGCGGATTTCAACACAGGCATGAAGGCGGACGCCTCGAGACCGGGGGGGGGGGGGGTCTCAAAATATATTCGACGCTTATCGCAATACTAAGTCGATGACGAATTTTCTACTTGTTTTAAAGGAATTTTTCTTCTTACGTTTTCTTTAAGAAAAGAAAGTGAAGGAAGGAAAAGAGTCAAAGAAAATTTAAGTGGAAATGAGAACTAATGAAACGACGCGAGGGGGGGGGGCAGAGAAATTGATCATTTAAAAAGCAGCAATATTCAAGAAATTTCTCAGATATGGAAATGATAGAGAAAGAACAATATTATTAAATCGACAATATTTTTTAAGCTAAAACCTAAAGAAATTGCTATTAATCTCCTATTTATTAAATGAAAGGAATAAATTTACGATCCAAAATCATTTATATTAGCCTTTGATTTCTAGTGCTCGTCGTGTGATTTTCCTTTTTTTAATTAGAATCAGTGTTCTCAAGGATGTCCGTGTTTTTAAGGGTACTTTCTTTTCAATAATGTAAGATAACTTAAATCAGTATAATGTCTCAACATTTTTTCCATCAAAAAAATTTTTCAAAAGGGAAATCTGGCCGAAATCCATGCCAATTTCTATTGCAAATGCGTTCTATTGAGTATTTTTCTGTTTTGAAACGCTTCATGAACTATTAGCGAATTATTATGAATATTCCGAATTGTTACTCTTAATTATTAAAACCGATGAAGCACGGGAATTATTTTATGAAATAATTATAGACAAATTTTCCCAGTCAAAAACAAAAAAACTTGAGTTTTAGTAGTTGTCTTTCAGTATTTTTTTCTGTGTTAGTAGTATTTTTTCTTTTGCTTTCATTCCATTTATTACCATTTCAATTTTATGGCAATAAATGGGATGAATTTTTATGGAATGTTTTGGTTTTATTACTATATAATATCTATATTTCTGCGTCTCTTAACATTTCATCTATTTTTTAATACTGCTTAGAATTATAATTTATATCGTTATTACTTAAAGAATGTTTATAGCATTTCATTTTATATATCAGAATAAATGTCTACAGACTGAATTTAAGACGTCAATATATTTTATAGTATATTTCCATTAAAATATCTCATATTGAAATTTACTGTTTTGTTTTACGAATAACATTATATACGTACATTATTGTCCATTATTAATGCTAACGGAAGGAAAAGTTGTCTTACGATTAATCAAAAGAGATAACAAACTAGTTATTTTCATTTCTTTGAAAAAGAAAGAGATGTCAATGTATATAAATCGAATGTTACGTCAGAACTTGACTTAAATTGTGTGTGTGTGTGTGTGTGTGTGTGTGTGTGTGTGTGTGTGTGTGTGTGTGTGTGTGTGTGTGTGTGTGTGTGTGTGTGTGTGTGTGTGTGTGTGTGTGTGTGTGTGTGTGTGTGTGTGTGTGTGTGTGTGTGTGTGTGTGTGTGTTCGTATTCCTTAGGTTACGAGTTCGAAACTCGCCGGGTAAAAGATTCCCCTAGTGTGTGGTGGTTGGTGCTCGTTAAATATGTTCGTGGTCGCAAAGTTCTCCATGACGACAGTAATACCACTGGGGGTACTGGGTCAGAGGTGATCGCTCTCTGTTCTATGTCTAAATTGCGATCTGAGATGAATGAATATACATGGATAAAGTCCGCCCCCTAAAAAGGATTGTGGCGTGTGTGTAGCGAAGTCGTTCTCTTGGCCCTAGACGACGCTACTTGTAAAAACAAGAAACGTATATCTCCGCCTTAAAATCTGCTGTATCAGCGGGGCTTGTCCGTAGCAAGTGTCATAGGTAACAACATGCATATATATATATATATATATATATATAGTTTTAAGATATTACATAATGTAAGTGTATAAGTTTGAATCCAAAATATTATTTTCCTTTTTCAGTTTTTTTTCCTTCTAATTGCATTAGATTATTTTAGAAAAAGAATATTTATAACTATGTCTTTCCTTATTTAGGGATTTCGTGAATGTAAGAATGTGGAAAAAGAAAGATACAGGGTATGTTCATGGATCTGTCGGAATTACCCACCCTGACGTACCAGTAAAAGCGAAATACGTTAGGTATTTTCTTCTTTTTTTAATTACTTGATTTTTTTTTATAATTTTGCCTAAAAATGTAAAAACGAAAACTTATCTTTGAGATATCTAAATTAAGGATAAATTAATATAATCCTCTAATTTGATCTGTCTAATTGATGCGAATTGTATTACAAGGGCAAAATTAATTGGACTTTTTTAATAACAAATCAGATTCTATTTTTTCAGAGTTTTTTAAATTCTAGATCACGGCACCAAATCTAATTCTTGTTTAGTTTTAATAAGGCTTTCAGCTCAAAAACTATTCCTATATTTCACCAGGCATCAAATATAATTTTTATAATCTCTAAAAATGTTATCAATTATTTATCGTTCATTACTTTCACTCCTAACTTCCAAAAATTTTTATGGGATCTTCGCTAATTTACAGCATTTCTTTTAAACTAGAAAAACTTATTAAAATAGAGTTCTTTGAAGATAAATAAAGAAAAATAGTTTCCCTGAATTCATAACTATCTTCTCCGTTATCCTCTCAAACACACTCAACCATCTATATAGATAATACATTAAAAAGGTATTAATAAAATTCTGGTATCTACAATTCCAACTATGCGATCGAAATCCAATTATTTATCCAATTGTGAATAAAAATTCTTTTCTTAGTATTTAGTATTTTTTCCTTGTAAAATATAAACTAATAATACATAAATTCGTAAGACTTTTTGTGAAAATGTATTGAGACTTTCGTAAGAACTCTCAAAACCTTATGTAGGAGATCTATTTGAGACTCAACATCGTTTTCCCTTGATGTTCAGTTTTGAATGCCTATAATCATAAAATACGCACATGCATTGTACGTACTTGAATTGGAGGAAACTGTTCATCTTCTGACACATGAACCTTTCTCTAATCAATGGTAGATGGCAAAATTCCATTTAAATTTGAAAAATATGTTTAAAAGATCAAGAAGTTTATGAACATAGCTGTATAAATAAATTTAAAGAAAAATTCGAGGATTAATACTATAGTTGTTTTCTATCTATATTATTTGATTAAAAATTATTATAGTGGCATTTCAGAGTAAATATCTGCATTATGCGAAAGATATCATTATAAATAGTAGTATGTGGAACGGTGAGCAAAGGTATGAGCAAAATTTTAGTGGGTTCAATTTAGTGATTAATTGCGTGGTGTCATATCAATTTAAATTGAAGTATTTATTATCTCATTACTCAGATAAATAGTTTCGTTAATGAAATTCAAGTTAGCAATACTTCAAAAAAATGCATGTATACTGCAAAAAGCTTGACATTCCACGCAGTTAAATTTATTATATATAATCCTAATGTTAAATTATAATAATTGATATTCTGTTTAATAAAATTTTTAAAATGAGAATCGCGTAGTTTCATGGAATTATTTCTATATCCAATAAGTGTATAGTTAATATATTTTACTAGTCATTGGTTATACTTGCTCTTGGTTTCACCTTACTGTCAAGTTGTCATTGGTAATAGTGCAATAAATACAGCCAGTCTGTTTATCGTAAATAACCCAATGATCATATAAGAATAACATTTCAGATATTGGACTAAATAAATGACACTGTGTGTATTATACATATATAAAATACTATAGGTTTTTAAACCAAATATTTGGGTATTTCCAAAAATAGTTCTTGATAAACCAATCGTTTTTAATGTTCTAATTACATCAAAACTGTTTCTTCTTCTCACAAACGTCTGATAAGTTTTCTAATCCCGTAATTTTTTTGGTGTCTTGAAAAGACAGATACCTATTTTTTTTTCAATGATTCTATTCCTTGTATTCAACTCTTTTACTTCAGTTTTTTATGTATTATACTTTTAATTCATTTTCAACAGATTAATCAAACAGTGATGGAACTTTTAATCCAAAATTACACATAGAGGGTGGGCAAAAAAAAAAACTTTATATATTAAACCCTAGTGGCTTATCCGCTCAACCAATGAAACCAAAATTGCTGATATGGTTGTTTGATGGTATGCGATGGAGGTTGTGATGATTCTAAACAACACAGGGCTCACGATTACGGTTGTATTGAGAGAATTTCGAAATTTTCGAATGGCAGCACTTACTTTTTCCTTGTGCAAATTGATCAGCTTATTGAAAAACCACAAATGGCGTTGGAACGATTTGCGCATGACGAAAATTGCCGGCTTAAAACATTTGCAAAGAGCATTATAAAGGACCAATGACAACACATAGAGAAAGAGTTTTGACGTACTTTGCATAATTCACAGGGTTGGACAGTAGAAGCACACCACGTGTAAAGCATTGCTTGAGGAAAAACCTTTAATGAGCAATGTGGGAAGAGTGTTTCTTCAGTCAGATGTTCGTTTAGGCCAACAAGATGACTACAAAGTAATAACGTGGTGAATTGTTACAGCTGTTTTATCTCTGAACGGGGGAAATGCTGTCGAAGCAGTGCGAATTTATCGGCGAAATCACAAGCTAAGAGGAGGCCCACGTTCCGTAAGAAGTGTACAGGATTTGGTAAGAAAGTTTGAAGAAACTGGATGCATTTGCTATCGACCTCAATCCGGGCGACCATCTGTTCCAGTTGAAGTTGCTGCGGCAGTGCATTTCACGATTACTTTAGATCCATTGCATACTGCAAGAAGTGTTGCTCGCAGTTTGGATTTACCGAAAACCACAGTTCTCAGACTTCGGCACTCTGTTCTGCGGATGTTTCCTTATCGGTTTCAGCGCGTCCAGATATTACAGTATGGAGATGAGCGACTGCGTGTGGACTTCGCAAATTTTTTGCTCATCAGATATGAAGATGACGGATGAGGCACATTTCTCTTTAACTGAAAACTTTAACACCAATAACTGTGTCCGTTTGGCTGACAAAAATCCTCACGATGTGGCACCAGGGCCTTTACACGGAGTCAAAATGATTGTGTAGTGAAGCCTCTCTAGCACATTTGTTCTCTGTCCGTTTTACTTCGAAGAGGTCACTACCACAGATTTAAAATCGTGCTCTGTCACAAGTTCTCGGTATAAATCAATGATGCAGAGTTTCGTTATTCTTGAAGTGCAGCAAAGAAATGTCATTAGTAATATTGTATGGATGCAATATGGAACTCCTCCACATGTCGCCCAATGTGTTCGACTAGTGATGCAACAACACTTTGGTGATAGAGTCATCTCATGGAACTTTGCAGTTTCATGGTCACCGCGATCCTCCCGACCGTACTCGTGGATTTCTGATTCTGGGGTTATCTAAATTCTAAAGTGTACAACTAAGTGTACGTCTAAAGTGTACAACTACATTCTAAAGTGCCTGTTCAACGAGTTGTGTCAGAATTCCATAAGACGTGAAGTTATGCAGATTCCCCTTTTCATGTTACGGTCGGCATTGTTGTCCGTAATCACACGAATGCAATGCGTTGTCTCCCCCGAAGGGGAACGCGTTGAAAGCTAGTAATTATAACTTTCCATTCTAATAAAAGCATTTTTTTTATTTCACTTTTCTCTCTGTATTGTCATTAGTCCTTTATAAGGCTGTTTTGCAAATGCTTTACGCTGGCAATTTTCGTCACATGCTAATCATGCCAACGCTATTTGTGGTTTTTCAATACGCTGATCAATTTGCGCTAGGAAAAAGTGAATGTTACCATTCGAAAATTTCGAAATTCTCTCACTGTAACCGTAACCCTGAGCTCTGCATTGTTTAGAATCATTACAATCTCCAGCGCATATCTTCAAAGAACCATGTCTGAAGTTTTGGTTCCGTTGGTTTAGCGGATAGGCCGCTAGGGTTTAATATATAGGGGAAGTTTGTTTGTTTTTTGACCACCCTGTATATATTTAGCTTGTCTGCCATCAGTGTGAACACCGTTTGAAAGTGAAAAATATTTTTTTAAATCAGTTTTGTGATATTTATTCCTGCAGAATGCTTTTTAAATAGAATTTAACATTGTGTTAGTAAAGAAAATCTATCTTTTCTGTATTACAATTTTCTTCTATGCTTAAACTTTAGAGGAGAACAAGGACCGACTGCATATATCATAACTCCGGCCGATGAAAATGGTGAAAAAACTAAACTCCAGTGGCTACTAAATACTAATTTGAAGGTAAGCAAACGTAACTTTTCATCACTTTCCACTAATTTATTCCTTTTTCATGTTTCGTGCTTTTCATATTTTCAGAACTTAATTGTCAATTAATCCATTTAATAAAAAAAATTCCATCTAGCTATAAATTCGAGGAAAAATTATTTTAAAATTCCATGATATTTATAATAATGAATTATGAAATATATCAAGCATTAAAAAAACAGAAAAGAATAAAAAATAAAAGAGTTTTTAAAACACGCTTTTTTGGCTTGTCAAATTGTAGAAAATATTTTTTGTTAAAATTATTAACGTCAAAAGAAAATCGTAAAAATGTTAGCTCATGAAAATGAATTATTACGAGGGTTAGCCATAATGAAAACCATAAGAAAGAAAATTCTTGTTAGTTTTTGATTTTATTATATGTTTTAATTTCAGTTGCCAAACTGTAATCAAGCATGAACCAAATCTTCAAGCTCGTTGTCAGTGTACCAAAAAATAAATTGTAGGCTAGTTCTTGTGTATGCTTTACATCCAGAAGCCTTAATGTATTTTCATCTGATAAGATTGTCTGTATAACATCAATGAAAATGTTGTTGTTTTGTTTAAAACAATATGTTGAGGGAGTAGCACAATAAAAATACTGGTTCCAGTCCATAATATCTATTATCTATCTTGAAATAAACTACCAATGTCTTGAAGTAAACGTAGAACAATACAAAAAAAAAATTATCTGTTATCGAAATCAGATTATATTGTTGATATCAATTTTATTTTATCTGAAACTTAAGTAATCTTCAAATTGAATTCTTTTAATAAAAATTATATAATACAAAAATATTGACTTATTTATTATTTATTTGTTTAACTGTACATTTTCTGACTAGCAGTATTAATTTACTTTGCTTTGCTGAATCTAAATTAGATAAATGCATCTGCAAGAGATATTCGATGTCTTTTAATAGTCCTTTTGTTGGTGCCGTTTAATTCTGAAAGCTTGGAGAATCTTTTCAGCCAATTTCTTATAAATTTATGAAACTTAAAATTTTTATTTATTCATGATTATGTAAAAGATGCTTGAATTTTATTTTAAAAAATGTGCTTTTAATATATCATCCAGATGAAGTGACAAGTAACCTCTAACTTTAAAATAACTTTTGAAATTAAAGTTACGCTTAAAATGAAATCCTCCTATAAATATTTTTTATTGTTTTTCATAATTACAGTGACTAAATTCACATTTTTTGCATTAGTTTAAAAATATATGTATCAGGGTTTTATATAAAATTCTTACACTTTAATTTTCTATTTGTACTATCTTGTTTTTAATTATAATTCCTATTTTGCCATTACTAATGTTTTCATTCACTATTTTATTATTAACTTTCGTCCATCTTAACTAAACTTTATTATTTAGCTTTTATTAAGCTCCATTTTAACTCTAGTTTATCATTCATCTGGCTTTTGTCTTAATTTTAATACTACAAAGACGTTCGTAAAGTCAATGACGATAGTTTTACTTTCAAAGTTTTAGTTCTGTAGTTGTTTCTTGCTTTTTTCAATAGCTCAAGCATATGTAAGTTCATGCATGATATATTAGGGATTTCTCTACCTAAAAAGGGAATTAAAGGTATTTAATTGAGACGTGTTTTTCTTTCATTTTTATTGAAGAATTTAATTGGAAAAAGCAAGAATTTAATGGCTTCATATTCATTCCTAGAATATTGCTATGTTTCTCCCCCCCCCCCTTTTTTTAAAGCTGATCAAAACTTTTAATGCAGAATCCTACACTAAATTTCTTATTCGGTCACATATATAAAAGAAAGGCGATGAAAATTATATATATATTTAGAACTTAAAATGCTGTTATTTAATTTACAGTACAAAATAAATTAATAATTCAGTAATTTTTTGCCAGGATTTCTGGAATTTCTTATTTTAAAATCGGAGATACTTTCGTGGAAATATTTGCAAAGGTTCGGATACTCTTATGTATGTTTTTGGAATTCTTTTTCTCAGCTTACTGCAAGTTTTTACGCTAGAGAATAGGAATTTTACGTACAAAGGAATAGGAATTACCAATCATACTTATTCTGCTTTTATATACAGTGACATAATGACTGGAGGTTAAGTTCATATAGCTACCCGGATCCCAGTCATAGAGACGCTATGGGAGCAAAATATTCCTGCTTTTACATGATTTTTTAACAGAAGTTACATCAGGGGCCAAAAAATTATATGATGTCTCAGCTACCACTTACCTTTCCTAAGTCACTGTATAAATATAATAATTCCATAACCTTCTCAGTGCCATTGAATTACAGAACAAGAATATTTTTCTGAGGAAAAAGGCATAGACAACGATTTATAGCTTATTTAAATTAAGATTTTGTTGGTAAAAAAACAACTTAGATCAAAAGATAATTTAAAGTCTGAGAAAATAATAATTGAAAATATATAGTTTTTTTTTTAGCCAGCCGCTTGTTTACATATTCCATTGAAATGTACAAATACCTATACAATTGCAAATATATGTTCGGGTTTTTTTTCTGGTATTTCGCCATTTAATATTAAACCTTGAGGATTTTAGGTAGTTAAAAGTATCTATAATTAAAGTTTTTTTGTTATTAAAAGTATCTATTTAATTCAAATTATCGTAGTGTATATTATTGTATGTGAATTTATATATTGACATTTTTATTTTTATTTTTAAGGGCTGGATTCCCCAATACCTAATTGACCAAACATTATCAATTGTGATGATGGAATATATAAATTCTTTAAGAAAGTTTTCTGCCAATAAAACCAATGTATGATTGTGAGCTTCCAGTTCAAGCCCAACGAAAACCCTTTTAAAACTACCTGTAATTTTTTTTAAAACTTTTTTTACTATATTTGTACTGTTATGCATTTTTAGAGAATCTTCTAAGGATACAGTTTACAAGTAAAACAAGAAGATGCTCTTACAATTTCTGGAATTAAGAATAGTGTAGTTCATCTCATTTATCACCATTTAAAGAGCTCTGAGTCCATTTAATGATTCATGCAGAGGCCTTCATAGATTTCTTTGTAATTGTATTTTACTGAAATGTTGACAATCTTGCTTATGTAGAATGCTATATTTTTATTTAAAATTGCTATAAACTATATGAGTATTCATTTCATAACTAATCTGACTGCCTTATTCTAAACCTACTTTATATTTAACATCTGTTAGAATTGATATCCCAATTTCTTATCAATTAATTGCTATACCATGATAACGGCGTAGCGAGAGCAAGTGTGGGCCAATGCGTGCAATTTTGTCTTCTTGAATGCCTCTTCCTAAAGACTGGAACTCTAGGCATCTGTAGCTTCTTCTATAATATTATAGTAGGTTTAGAGAATCCTTTCTTAGTGGAATGAAATCTCGTTATCTTTTAACTAAAAATGTATTAGTTGTGAAGTTAATTTATTAGTATTATTATAGAATTTCATTCTTCGTTTCTTACCACTTTTAATGATTCTTATTAAATGTTCTTCTTACTAATTCTTCTTATTTTATTTATTTCTTTGTTTCCACATATTTTATATTTATTCATATCTCAATTTGCTCATAATGTTTGCATCTTAATTTGTGAGAAATAAGGCAATTGTTTCATTTGTAATACTTGTAATACTCCTTTTAAATATTTGACTATGCAACTTTAAACATTACTCATACTTTAGTAGTCGGGGATATACGTTTTACAAAACCTCATGGTTGTGATATGATAATAATTTATTGTAATTTCTGTAGGCATGCTAATATGTTTAACCAAGAGAAATTAATTTTAATCAAGATTTTTAGCTAAAATGTAGAACATCATTTGTTGGTTAATGGTGCTATTCATATTAGGAAACTATTTTTTAGAACATTTCTGTACTTACTGGCCTGACGATTCTTACCTAAAGTTAATTTTTTTAGGAAATAAAACCGCTGTAGAAATACACAGTGTTTGCTAGCTAAGATAATTAGCATTTGTTTGCTTATTAATAGTTTAATTAAGACAATTTTAATATATGATATCAAGTTTTCAATCAATCTAAGCAATATGTTGTTTCCTTGGGTATTTTGGTAGTGTTGATATTTGTATTTTACTATTTTGCTATTTACTGGAATGGAAAGTGTATTTACAGGTTGTTGAAAAAAAATTGTTTCTCTTTTAGTGTTGTATATTCTATAAAAGTCTAAAAAGTAGCTTTTATATTTTAATTTTGGTATGTGGTTCAAGATACTTTTACTGATCAGATTTGCTCAAATATTTATGTATCAATTATTACTGCCATAAATTTTACATTACATTTTACCCTAGTCAGTATTTTTAATACAATTTTTTTAATTGTATTAACTTAAACATAATTGTATATCTAGCTCATGTAATACTCTTTCATATGCCAATCCTTTTATTTACAGCTTCATTCAAGGAATTATTTGAGCTATATTTGTTCTGGTATTTTTGTGTGTGTATTTTAAACTCTGAAATTAATGTTAATTTAAAATCATAATTTTATTTTAGCATTTTTATGTGTTTTTCAAAGTAATCTTTATGCTGTTCTTTTTCTATTTGTCAATATCTTCTAATAAAAATAAAATCTAAAACGTTTTGTGAAGTATTTTCATTGAATATGACATTTCAAAATGTTAAAAAAAATGTGTATTTGAAGACAAGTCTGTCCCTGTATGTATTTAAATTGGTATTTTCAAATAAACTATTTAACCACTTACATTTTTTAATAATCAATCGCCTCTTAAAATAAATTTTCTCTAAATGATAATAAGAATTATCGGTTTCAATTATGATTTTAAACCAATGGAAATATTCTCCCCTTAACTTTATCATGTGCTTATATATCAATATGGCTTATTTGTATTTTACATAGCACAATACTCCCCATGATATTTTGAAGAAAACTCAGAATGCACTTTAAATACTTTCCTGTTAATTGAGTGAATCCTTGATTTAAAGCTAGAAGATCACATACAAGTTTCATTTTTCTAAAGTGTGAAATTTTAATAATTATGTTTACATCTCTTGGCGAAGGAATTCTAGAGCTATGTGTTGGATGGACTTTGTAATTTTGAACTGTGGCCATATGACCAAGTTGACTACTTCCTTAAACATCCTCTCCACATCAACAGAAAGAAAGTTTGTCCCTGCGAATTTAATGCACATCCAATGACAAATTTCCAACTTGGTAACTGCCTAGGACCGCTATGATGAAAGGGAGCCGCAAGTAGGTCGCTTTAAAAAAAGTTGTGTTTTCTTAGTTGCCAAATAAATAAATTTATTAAAAAATACCAATTCTACTGACGATAAAATATTAAGATAATAACTATTATCAAATATAATTGGTTAAATTATTATGGGCTTAGTTACATTCTCTTAGGTTATTAGATTACAATTTTTCAAATCTAACATCTGCTTCAATATATTGCATAAAAACATTGATGCTGAGCAGTCTAGAGTCATAAAAGATAAAGAAAAACACAAACATATTTAGAGCATTAATTATTTAAAAAATATATATCAACCTAAAATAAATCCTTGAGGTATTAAAAATGTGCAGAAATGTAAAACTAAACTGATCATCCTATTAGAAATGGAGCCTCATAAAGTGTGCTACCTAAGGTCGCCTAAAGAAAAACGCCATTGCAGATACCAAACTCTTTCATACGGCAGATCTTTCGTAGAATCAGAATTTGGATCTGGAATCCGTCGGTCCTGAAACTGAAACCTTACCAAAGGGCAACCGCGGCTTCGTTCTATTTTTGAGATATTGTGTTCAGATGCAAATGAATAATCTATGCTTTTGCGGATTTGATCAAAGATTTGCTCCGATTTACTACTTTGGAGTAAAAATTATACTATGTCAAATTTCATCCATCTAACTGGTTGCTTTTTTTCAATTCCTTCTATTAACTCACACTCCCCCTATATATATTTATATATCTTGTTCAAATTTTCAATTGTTAATAAAATACGTTATTTTCATCCAATCAAGTTCAAGTAAATTTTTTTAAACTTGTAGTGGATGGCATTTGATGTTAATACAGTTTTTCCAAATATTTATTTATTAATTTTTTATTAATTAATCAAAAACTAACTTTCTCGCCAAAAATCTTCATTTCCCTACCGCCAAATAAGTAACGAATTCAGATTGGTTTTTTCCCCCTCGCCAATAAGGGAAGGCTTAATATGTTTTCGGCCGATTATTTCAAACGATTCTGTTTACTTTCTTAATGATTGATGCATTTAAAATTAAACATTGTTAATTAATCTATTTTTCGGATGCATTTTGAAGTACTTTCGAATTAAAATAATACAGAATAAAGAAAATTAAAAATTTGTCATCTGTATTGCGTTACCTCAACTGGCGTATAAAATTCAAGCATTTTAAATTATCTCGATTGGCGTTGAGAATTCAATGATAGTATATTTTTTTGATCAATTGTTTGTAGAAATTATATTTATTAGGCCGGGATAGCCTGGTTGTTCGAGCGTTGGATTCGCATCCCTTGGGCTGCGAGTTTGAACCCGTCAGCCGAAGACTCTCCGTGTGTGTTTTGTGTGTGGTGGAAGTTAAATCTGTCGAGGTCACAAAGTCTTCCATGTCAAAAGTAATACCCTAGGGGTACTGGGTCAGAGGTGATCGTTGTCTGTTCCAGATCTAAATTACGATCTGTGGGTGAATGAATGAAATCCGCCCCGTAAAAAGGGTTTGTGACGTGTCTGAGCTAGAAGTCAGACTTCTGCTCTCGGGTGCTGAGGAGCCCACACCCTCAGAAGCTACTGCACCTCTTTTTCCGTTGTCAAGCGGAACACTGAACAACAATTGTAATTATTTAATAAAACGTAACTATAATAAAATTTTCTTTGTTAACCTAAGTGGGAATTGATTTTAAAAAATGTTTTTTTTTTTTTTTGCATCACTTGATGAGTTATTTTATTTACATACAGATAGGTCTTCCCCCTCAGGGTGGGGGGGGGGGGGAAAAGGTAAAAATTCATCAAAGTTATAATTTTGATATTTTTAAATGTTTAAAGACTTTCTCTTCTTGTATGAGAAAATCCGAATAAATCCTAGATATTATTCATCCAAAATATTTAGAGGAATCTATTATTGGAATCTGATAACTTATTTTAAAACCTCTTTCTTAAAATTTCCAATTTTGCTCAAGTTATACCGTTTTTCAGAAATATTTATGGAAATATGAAAAAATTTTAAGGAAAAAAAGTAGCAGAATAAAGAGGTATCTTCATGTATAACACATCTTGACTTTTTAAAAACCTAATGAAAGTAATTACAAAGTCAAAGATATAAAAGGACTGATTGATTTGTTGGACTGATATCTTATATTTTAAAATTCTATTTGGGTTATTTGAAAACGTATTCTGCAATTTAACTTCTCTACCTTAAAATTTATTTAATGTTCTAATTGGATGATACATCCTATTTCGAATATACATTTTTTCAATACATATTAGAAAGTAAAGATATTAAAAAGCGTGTGACTGAATTGTATGTTTTATATTAATTGCTACTTTGGCTAATTTACGATTTAAAGATCAATTTCTATAATAGGATGCAAGAGTCAAACATCTCATTTCATATGAAAGAGTTAAAATCGTGATTAGATAACGAGGATGTCACTTGATCTGGAATGTCTCTGTGTTGTTGTTGTTGTTGTTACTTATGGCACTTGCCATGGACAAGTCCCCCGCTGATACAGCAGCAGATTTAAGCCGAAAGGAGCGTTTCTAGTTTTTGAAGTAGCGCCAACTAGGGCCAAGAGTACGACTTAGCTACATACTCACTACATTTGCTTGCATAGCCCCTGCATAGAATGATTGGGCATGGTTGCTCTTCTGAGTGCTATCTAGCACTCAGAAGAACAACCATGCCCAAACCAGGACTCCCAGAACAAGAGAATGAAGTGCTACCTCTGTGCCAAAAAGCCGGCGGCATGTCTCTGTTGTACTGATTTTACACTTCATGAGTTAAACTTTTATTCAAAATCTTTTATATCCTTTTTTATTTAAAAGTGTCCTTTAAACCTGCCTATATCTTCGCAATACGGCATTTACCCAGATAGTATTTTTGTTACACAATTATGTAACCCCTCTTACTTAATGTGAGACCTTTGAGTGGCCAAATGTAAAAAGCAAAAAAATTCAAACAGAAGATCATGTACGCGAAAGCAGCAAGTTAAGATCCCCACTCCCTAAAGGATCTCATCCTCCTTTTTCAGAGGAGAAACCAAAAATAAAAATTTTATTTGCTGTATAAGAGGTGCGCTTTAATTAATCCCCTTTCAAAAACCCGAAGAATGTAGCATCGATAACAAGAAGTTCAATCAATAATTTTAAGGAAATTATTTTAATTAACTAAAAAAATGATTTTCCCTCCATCTCGGTTTTTCTACTCCAAATCTTATGTAAAGATGCAACAATAAAATCAAAAGGTTGTTGGTAAATTAACCCTTTGCATTTGGAAAAGTAATTCGATACATAATTATTCAATATACAAGAACTTGTTTATTGCTCCAAGTGTGTGTGTGTGTGTGTGTTTAAAATTGAATTGATCCGTCTTTTTAACACTCTGTAGGTATTTTCAATAATCAAAATTGAAAAATAAATGAAACGTCAAAATGATGTACCGTCTTAAATGGTGACCAAGAGGCACCATCAAATGCAAAGGGTTAGTTCAGAATATCAAACTCGAAATCATAACATGAGTGGTGGGAGGCCAATTCATGCTAATGTGATGCATGCCATCACTGATCTGATTTTTGAACCCATTACGCATCCTGCCCGGAACTTCTTCATGAGCACAACAGCTCCTTGCAAACTGACTGTCTAGACCACCAGCACTTTTCAACGCTTTCTATCACTCGCAACTCCCTTCCAGTTCTTCATCCTCAAAGCACACAGGCATCTTTCCAGGTCATCCATCCATCTAGTTGGAGGTGGGCTTCTTTTGCGCATATATCAGGATGCATTTATTTAGTCAAAATGGGGTTGAGGTGGGAGATATTTACTTTCAACAATAAGAGGAACTCTCATTATTCGCCGACTTGGGTCGACGTAAAAACAGCGCATGAGCCGTAATATTTTCGGAAAAAGATACTGATATGCACTAAAATGCTTTTATTTATTGTTAATGGTCTAAGCATTAAATTGTGATGAATAAATTGAAGATTTCTATTTTTAAAATTTGGTAATTCCTTTTTTATGTTAAAAAAGGAATTTTACGATTCTTGGTGATTTAGAATGATCAAAAAGTGATTATCTCGGGATATTGAAACGAACAGTGTGTAAACGAAGAAAATTTATTCTTGAAATTTTAAAACTAAAGCCAAACTGCAGTTTTTATTAACATATTCTTTTTCAGCATCCTCGTATTAGTATTTTTTCAGATTCTTTGATTTCTGAAAAGTATTCGATTTAGATCAGTGTAAACATAGTATATAAATTATGTATATTGCAAAGGTAATAAAACTCAAAACTCTTTAAATATATAAGTTTTTTTTATCTGTTTTTTATTATACTCTAGTTAATTATTTTTACAAAATCTACATGAATGTCTGTTACGTTACATAGCACATTTAACACTGAAAGTGCATTGTAGGAAATGACATTTCTTATCAATATTATTCAATTTTTTTATCTTTAATTTGATTTAATTTACCGAAATTGCTAATTTGTTTGAATTTTGACACTAGAATAAATACAACATTTCGGTTATTTCGCATTTAGTGGTGAACATTGAAATATTACGATTGTGGGGATTGAAGGTCGCGGTACGAACCCGCGACGTTTGGGCCTGTAGCCGAGTAATATACCGATCGAGCAAAAGGGGCCCTTCAGCTGGAAGGATATTATCTGGCTTATAAGGCTGGCGCTACACAATATTTTGTGATTCATATTCTAAAGTAAGAGAATTGATAGGCAGGCCAATTTTATACCTGTTGATTACATTCATTTTGAAATCTGTACATAAAATAACCTTTTACACCCAAATTCATGAATATTAAGGATTGAGATAAGGTAGTAATGCTTTGTATATACAACATAACTATTAATTGATAGTTGTTACATTAATCGTTACTAGGAAACCATTTCAATCCATTCATCTTCTAACGTATGTGAAGCATGCTAGAATATCACTGCAACAAAGAACCAGCACTACATGCAGTCTTGATTTTGAAAGAAAAAAGATACTCATGAAATACAATTTATTTTATAGGACATGTTATTCCTTGTAAATGGGAAATTTTTTTAAAGTTGTGTATGCATGTTATTTTCATTATATATTTCCTTAAATGTCAAGCAAAGCTATTCTATAAACACCCATCCAAATGTTACATTAAATAATAATATCCATCAATGTTTATCGGTTGTTATAGTGCTGATAAGCTGGAAGCTTTATTTACTACAAAATTTCGCATGAATGGACGCTAGATTTTTTTTATGCTGGCGTCCTGGAACAGAGGTAGCGCGTCTTCCTCGTGATCTGGGAGTCCCGATATTAGAGCATGGTTGTTCTTCTGTGGACTATTGGGGAGATGCAAAATGTAAACCCTAAGGGTCTGTGTAAGCGAATGGGATGAGTGTGTAGTTAAGTCGTACTCTTTGACCCTAGTTGGTGCTAATTCAAAAACAAGAAGTGCTCATTCGGCTTAAAATCGATGACGGCCGTCATCGCACTTGTCCACGGCAAGTGCCATTAGTAGCAACAACAAGACTTTTTTTACGATATAATTTTATTGACATTTTAGAAATAATCCTCGAACGAAAAAATAAGCCCTCTTTTCCAATAAGCGAGGGTTTTCATCTTATTAATTTTCTTCTGAGCGTTTTCTCTGGCTTCTAGTGTAGCTAAAAGTTCATTAACACCATACTTCCACCTTTCTTCATCACTCATTTCTCCTAACAAAGCCACATTTTCTCCTCGTATCATTAATACTCCTTGAGGAAGATCGCCAAATTCTTTGCCATTGTGGATGCGCTCATAAGCTTCATACATTACTAAGTTTGCAAACTGATCGACACTTCTCAGTCTGCCGACGAACATACGTCCATCTCGCAACCAGACGTAAAGCTTTTTATCTACATGTTGAAGAAGCGATGGAGCTCCTGGAATCACCTGAAAGAATATAATTTATCATTTTTTTAAAAAGAAAATGCTATCACTAAAAATCAGTCATGGATAAATCAAGTTGACAGAAAGGGAAAGCTAGGCGATGTATCAATAAGCCCATTAGAGTAGAGTTTAATATTATTACTGTATTTGAGTAAGATGTGTATTTATGTTTATGTGTGTATTATGCACTAAATAAGCGTATTATTTATTATGTGTATTGTGTTTTAAATAACTAATAATTTGTGCTATGTATCATAAAATTATATTTCAAAGGAAAACTTAAATTTCATAGAAATCTTAGGCTTGTAGAAATAAGTATCACATCATTCAACAACAATACGATCCCTTGTAACTGATGACGTGTTGTCCTCTTGAATTGTCATTGGCTATAGTATGTTTTGAAATGATTGCTAATGAAACTGATATTTTTACCATTGATAAATAAATCCGAAACGGAGCTGAAGTAGTCTCAAATTCAACGAAAATATTCAAAATGTGTTAATCTATGGAAATCGAAGAAATATTTATATCATGTTAAAGTAGAACTAATCAATATTTTATTTGGGCCTATAATTTAAAACAGTTATGCGAATTTGTTGGATAGAAATGATAAGAAAGTCGTCAGGTCAAGAATTCTGCAAGTTCAGTTTTCGAAGGAAGAGAACGATTCCTGAGTAGGCTCTTCCTCTCGTTTCTCGCACATCACGCTTGCTAAAGGACGAACTATTTGATGGTATACATGTCTCTTGTTAACCTCCAGCACAGGTAAAGAATTTTTTCAAGGTGTTGCAAGAATGCTCCACCAATATCTGGGCATAAATATAAATAGGAATTAGACTTAACAGGTTCGGAGGAGTCATATCATGAAATCCTGAAATTCCTTGACATTATCGGTGTCAATATTTTATATCGAAGTATTACAGCGCATAAGCTCAATATGTGTTTTAATACGAGTATTAACTAAGTTTACAGAGTGACATTAATCCTTTGTAATAGAATGGAGCCTCTCACTCGCCATTCAAGACGTTGCATCTTTTTGACGTCTTATTTATTTTTCAATTTTGATTGTTAAAAGCGCCTACAAAATAGTAAAAAATGTATATTAGTTTTTCAAAGAAATTCGTCTTAAAAAGTTATGTATATTTTTCAGAGAAATAAACAAATCTCTATATTGGGGGAATAATTATGCATCGAATTACTTTTCCGACTGCAAAAGGTTCAAGATATGTTTATAACTTTATAATATATTTATTAACGGGACCATTTGTTGAATTAATAAATATATGGTGCTGTTTTTCGGAATTAGAATCACCTTGATAAAGTAAAATCACTGCAGAAATAATAAAGCGACGAATGTTACGAATGAAATCATTCGCCAGCTTTAATCTCGTTATTTTCATCTAAGGAAATGTTTAACATTCAAAATGGGAATTATTCCTTTGTTTTATTAATATTCAGAACAAACGGGGTCTGATCTGTACCTGATTAGTGTTCGAAGAGCGAAACAATGCGACACGAGAGATAAACGTGTAAATTTGTATTCCTATATTAATTCTAACAACATAAGACTGACATACAAGAAGATCAATACTGCAAGAACAATAATGGAAATGAGCCTACACTTGATTATCTAACCTAAGTCGAGTCACTCAGACCTCACTTGTTTCTTAGAAAAACCATCTGCAAAGAGTTCATTTAGTGAAACTTATTTTTCTTCATTTATCGGTCAGTTTCTTTAGTGTCATTTTCGAAAGCTCTACAAATATAATGCCCCTGACATTTATTTTGCGTAAAAAAATTAAAGCCGCGACTGGGAGGAGTTTGCTTCTTAGAAACCACTTAACGGCAAATTTAAAAATACTTGCAGTTTTTAATAATTTATTGCAAAAATTTCTTGCACGAATTATTTTTTTACTGCTTTATTTTTTTATTGTAAGCAATAGTGATGTAGAAATATTATAAGATATTTCACTAAAATTGCCGGATTTTCCTCTAGCATTTCATAAAACGGAACTTAATGCCTACTACGTAAAAAACTGACATCATGAAAACTTTTTAATGTTTTGATCATTACCATATAATTTAAACTTGCTTTTATTTGGCACACGTCCAGTTAGGTACCTTCATTCAAATTCACTACGAATTTTCGTTTCTCTCTACTTCGCTAATGTATTCATCATACACTGGGGGGGGGGGACTTTGGTTCCTAACCAAAAACCACATTACTCAACTCTTGTCACGAATTTTCTAAATTCCGTTTAAAGGTTACTACAATTGTTACAATGAATATATTTTAAATTTTCCTCATGGATCATCAACGTTGGTTATTCTTTTTTATGTCAGGCTCATAAGCAGGATTCTTCAAGAATTAATGGTCAGAAATTTCAAGAAAATATAAATTTACTTGCAAGGAAACATTAAATAACGATGGAAAACTTTCACCTTCGTTACGCAGGTATTTTATGGTTTTTGTTTCCATAGGGACAATAAACTTTTAAATTTTATATAGATTTCAACTATCTAAAAATGTCACTATAAAAGAACCAGCTGTATTGGTCTCCCTAAAACTTTCTCGCATACACTGTAATAAAAGTGTTATCCCAGAAAACGCTCTGCATGGCACTAATGTACAATATTACAAAATACTGGCATTAATTTAGTATTCTTTTCTAAATATCAGGAGATCCTTGGCGAGTTTTTTGGCGATTAACCCTTAAGATGTGGTTAATAGTACCACATACCAAGAAATTCTTGTAATCTGAAATTAATATAAAGACTGTATGCTAAATTTCATCCGTCTAGCTGAAAGCGTTAAAAATCCAATTTCTGTTTATACAATTTTTGTAATAATCCAATGCGTGTGTCACAACCGATTGAAACGAAAATTCGACATCAAACTACAATTGTAGTCACAAAAGGAAATTTGATATATTTAAGTCTCTACATTTTGAGTTACCTCATTTTTATTTCTGAAAGTACAAACCTACAGACTGTCAATTCCTTGTTTAATTTGGCGCGATATTATAAGATGCCTACACTAAAGATGTTAAATCTCTGAATCGAAATTTATCCGACTTCTTGTTTTCTAGCTCTTTGGTTAACTTATATTCGAACAATCCAACTTCCTTAGAACAGATTTTACTCAAAATTTTACAGATATCTATGAAATTAATATAAAGACCGTATGCTAAATTTCATTCGTCTAGCTGAAAGCTTTCTTATCTTTGCCACAGGTGGATATTTTCCAAAAAAAAAATCGTAAAACATTGAGATTTGTCAAAATCTTATTTTGATCATCACAATTTTTTGATTATTACAATATTTTCTCTCTTTACTTTGTATTCGAGAAAGCGAAAATTTCAAGTAACATAAGAGAGGAGTAGAACATCAAAATTATCAATGAAAGCAGTTGAATTTTAACTGTCTTAACACATCTTTCCGTTCAAACGACATATTTAGAAATCAATTTTTAAAATTTCAGCGTTGAGGTCCCTTGAATATATTTTTTGTTGTAAAATAATGCAGATATAATTTTGATGCAATGCCATCAGAAAATTTGTCACAGTAGATGAATCTTTTTTTAATGAAGTGAATTTCATCATGGCAACCATTATATTCTTTCAGGAGAAAAAAACATAGCATAGCTTCAAATAACGATCAATTAGATGAAAAGATTATGTTCATCTTGAAAGTGAATTGATTCCATTGAAGGTGTAATGAAAACACATTAAATATATTCAAAATTTGTAACTTTATTGTATCCTAAGGTCACAATATTTACAAACCTAATTTAAAGTGGAATTTCTTGAATATTAATTTTGTCACTTTCTACCTTCGTCAGAAATAACTCAATAAAAATTACGATTAGGAACTTACAACTTGTAAATTAATTTGCACGAATAAATGCTTTAAGTAAGTGAAAGAAGATTCTAATACTTATGATGGCATGTAATGTAAATTTGATTTAAATAAACAAAATCTGATTTATCATTGCTAATTTCATACGTTTAACTTAGAGTTCATGCTTTCATTTCCCCAATTTCTTCATGTTTTCATTTTCATTAGTAGAAGTAATTATTACATTTTCAACAAATAGTTCTCTTTATTGCAGTTGATTCAAATGATGTTCAAAGAGGGTTTGAAGTGTGAAATTACTTACACGCAGCTGTGAAAAGTAGTTTAGCACTTCATATCATCTTATGCTGAGCTGAGACGTCACTTCTTAATACCTGAAGATTGATAATGATAAAACTGACATTTAAGTATTTGACGTTAAACACGCGTTCATGAATTTACTTCAGTCATGATCAAAGAACTAAAAAGGAGAAATAATTTTGCTTCATAGTCCTTATAATTATATATATTGAATATATTTTATTGCATCAAAATTTCCATGATTATTTTCTGTCAAATCTCTCGAAACAGAAAACTTATCTCTTGAAACTTCTCAATTCATAATGTAAAAACGATCTTCGTGGGATTTTTTTTTCGTAATTATTATTTATAACAAGATATGCAACAGAGTGACAAACCTTGCCCTATACAGCTGAAAAAAGTATTCACATTTAAAAGTGTGGTTCTTTGGTAATTTTGTTTTATAAGAAAGATTTTCTTTGTACTCAAATATAGTAAGTATTTTAAATACTCAAATATGAATGACATGAAAATGGTGAGAGAGGCTCCTTCAAAATAAAACATTGTCTTGATTAATTTTAGTAATAAAAATTTCCTCTTCAAAGCATCAAAAATTTCCTCTGTTTAAATTGATGCAAATTTAGCATGATTATGATGATCAACTACAAAGTTTCCACTCGTTCTATTTTAGTTTTTAAAATTTTATATACTTTCAGAATAAGAGGGTTCGTGCAGAAAAAAATTTATAATTATTCGTATGAAAGACTTTGCTTTGATTTTTCTGGCACAAAATCCTTAAATGGAATAAGTTGTACCGAATATAAATTTACTCAAAGGAATTTCAGTTCAAAACATCATACATAAATAATTCATTTTTATGAAAATTTCATCTCTAGTTCCTACTTAGACATACAAATTATCGAATCAATTTTTTATAATGTACGATAAATTATCTATAGTTTCTTTTACAGAAGCTGTAATATCCTCCTTTACAAATTAGATGCCTTTATTGAACATTACATCGCCTATATCCTTTAGTTGGTACATTCAAAATAAATGAGGGATGCAGCTTGATTGATAAATATTGATATTTTTAAATTGGAATCAGATTTTAATGTAATCATTAATTACTTATTAAATTAATTACTATCGGAATTCATTTATTTCAAACTTTTAATATACAGCGTCTAAAAGATTCATGTAAAGTAGGTTTTTAAAATTTACCTCAGGAGAAGGAAGTGCGTTTTCTTTTTCTTCACTTGAACTTTTCGTCATTACTCTGGATAAAACGTGTCCGCATGCGATTTAATATAATTTGGAATTGATCATACGTAAAATCAACTGCGTGACATTTCAATAATAGCATTTAATGTTGATTGATTGTTTTATTTTCGTTTCATTTCTTGAAACAAAGTCACTCTGAAGCTTTCGAGTTACTTCTAGATGACCATTGGATATAAATAAAAGAATGCTTGACTCTTTCCAAAAAGAATACCTAATACAATATTCTTTTTTTTCCAAGATCCGAACTATCTTTCTAATTTATTCCCCTGAGTTTTTATGTTTTGCATTTATATCTGCCCTTCAAGAAGGACTGCAAGCCGGCTTTCTGGCACAGAGGTAGCGCCTCTTCCTCGTGTTCTGTGAGTCCCGGGTTCGAGTCCCGGTTCGGGCATGGTTGTTATTCTGTGTTCTATCTGTGAGATATGTGAATGTGCCCCCCTGTAAAAAGGGGCTGTGCAAGCGAGTGAGTGTGTGCTTCATCCTCATATGAGCTAGAAGTCAGACTTCTGTCCTCGGGTACTCAGGGGTCCATACCCTCAGAAGCTACTGCACCCCTCTTTCCGTGGTAAAAAGGGGGCACGACATCATCATCATCATCAAGAATGACTGCAGTAGAGATATGAGATGTGAATAGAAATTAATCATGTTACCCAATATCAATCTAGAATTTAAATCTAGCCTTTAAGACGGGACTGCTTCTCATAATAAAAAACTGAGATTAAATATTACCTTAAAAGTGTAGCGTTTTGAAGAAACTAGAAGACTAGTTTGTTATGAACTTCGAATTTTTGAATCGAAGTTAAATGATTAAGATGACTTCATATGAAGTTTTTACTCCATACCAATAAGGGAGCACTCCGCTGTAACAAATTTAATGTAAGCCAGATACGCATATACAGTGGATCTTTGATTGAATTGTATTTCGAACCCAGAAACTATCGACCTGAAACTTTAACATTAGTCTATCATCTTCTCCTGTTACCATAAGAAATGCTTTATATCTAGAGAAATATTAAAACCTCAAATTTTTAATTTTAGGATAGTAATTTGTTTTTTGGAAGTGGTATGTTGTGAAATAATAGTGCTTATGGTACAATATTATTTTCTATTCCTTTTATAATGAAGTGTAACAGCAAAAATTAAAGTCGTGGTAAAAGGAATCAAATTTTGGTAAATTAAACTATCTAATTACCATCCTAGAATCAGTGGCGTAGCACATTATAAAGAAAAGCTGCTGCTAAGGCAGCATTTTTTTTTTTGGAGGAGAGCAAAATTTTACAACATATGATAGTAGCTTCTAATCTGAATTTAAAATTCGAGCTATTTCTTTTCATATTTTTATCACATCTACAGTTTGGACCGATTATAAGGAGCATGGAGTTTTTTAATATTTAATTTGTGATGGAACCAGGAAATCCTCTTTCTTTAAAATAATGTAATTATTTCACTCTTTTTAGCGACTGGCAACATTACCTGAATTTTTGATATTATAAGATTTCTTGCGAAACAAAACTTGATCTTAAAAACTAAAGTCAATCAAAAAAATTTTAAGATCAACAGTAAGTACTTTAAGTATAACCAATGTGAGTATCTTGTCTATTAATCAATATAGATGTGATGCTATATACATTTATAAAGCAATAAAAGACAATGTTTTTAGCAAAAATAGATAAAATTTTAGTTAAAGATAAAAATTTTATTTTTAATTCCATTAATTTGTGAATAAAAAATAAATATCGTAATGGTATAATTCTAGTTCTTATTGGATATATTCGTGTTTTATATTATATTCGCTGTTATTCGTTATGTGTTCTCCCTTTTATGCAATAATGACTTATTCGTCAATATATATCACAGATGCTGTGTATTTATCTATTAATAAGTGGCTTTTTTGTAAGAACTTTTGTAACAAATACTTTTATTCTGCAACAAACATACGTGATTTCTTTATTTTTACTCTGTGCTATACACAATAAAAAATTTGTTTTTGTTGTTAAGCTCTTGAGAATTTTTACTAAATTTGGAGCCATTTGTGTTTAATACCTATATGGGAGGATGGCGAATTTGGCTATGCCACGGATGGCTGAAACTCGCCTACGTCATTGTCTAAAGTAGAGTTTCATAATGTCGCCGTATGATGTTATTTTCACTTTATTATTTATGTCGTATGCCGAGCTAAGAAAGAAGAATACTCCTAAATCAAGGTCAAGATTGAAGTTGAAATAGGAAAGGATTAATGTATTGTCACATTTTGTGATACTCCTAAATTGGGAAGAGGTTAGTTACTTTATATAGAGTGATATTCCGTTTTGAAGCTGCTTTAGAGTTGTTTTGAGAATGACTTCATAACATCGAAACTCGTACAAATGGCAAGAATGACACCTGTTAAATTATGTAGGAATAGATTGCAACAGAATATAATCATACAGACCATAACAATCTATTTTTATATGATTTGCTTGATTTTACATCTTTTTATATCATCCATGTCCTGATAACTTCATCCGTGCACTTGTTATTTTTTTTAATCAATTATTGTTGAAGTTATTATATGTCATGCTATGATTTAGAATCCTGTCCTTAAGGTAAATCCAAAAGTTTGCCTATATTCATATGACACACCTTTTGATGAAACTGGTACCACCACCAAACAAAGCAAATCGAGGATTAATCAATTGGTTAAATGCTCTTTTTTGAAGCTATCCGAAGGTTGTACTAGAATGGATCTCATATTCTTGAATTGAGGTTGGGTGAAGAAGTCAACAACTGTGGCTTCAAGTTGTCCTTCCAAGCATTCAAAACACCCCAAAACAAATGTGCTTAATCCATGAAGCAAATTTAACTTATAATATTCATAGATATGAGGAAATTTTTTTTGGAATCGGGTTTCGAATCCGCAGCCTTCAGTTCCGAAATCAAAACTTTGCTACCAGCTAATCGAAAAATTTGATAATTTATAGGCATGCTATCACTTATAAATGTTCCACTCAAAGTGAATCTACTCGGTATATTTATTTAGCACAATTTTCAAAACACAACACACTTGAGAATAAATTAAATTTATTCATATATTTCAAAAATATTTTTTACATATGAATCAATAAAGACAACAAAAAATATTTGTTTATTAATACATTGAGTAAGTGCTTTCGATATTTTCCATGTATTGTTGTCTATTTTTTTAATTAAACATTTTTTTAAATGATGACATCAAACAATTTGTGCGTAAAATACTGATTAGTCTAAAAAGGCAGAAAGAAATTTGTATTAAAATTTCTTACATTCTCGCCTTGTTTGAGAACACTTCAAAATATTCAAACAAATGAGCTTAAATTATTAATAATGAAGGAATGATAAACTGCATGACGCTGGTTTTCCATTAAAAACAGTAAATGCCTACACGAGCCGCGACAATCCAAAAAATCCTATGACCGGCTCAGATGGAGCTTAATTGCCGTGTATTGACTTTGGGTTGGGTTGACAAATTTAAAAACTTTGGATTAGATAGGTATAAAAGGCAAAATTGAATATTTTTATTTAAATAATATAGTGTACCCTTTAACATATATATGTTTAACTTTCTAATAAGAATTAGAATGTATAGAAATTTTTATACTTCATTCATTTCAAATTTCTGTTTCTAATTCGAGAATTATTTCTAAAGAATGAATGTCTAAACTAATTTAACACATTTTAATTGCAGACTTTCATATTCAGGCTGATAATACTACTTAGATTTACCGAGTGAAATTCCAATATTTTACAGAAATTTAATTCTATTTATGATTTCATTGCTTTTTTGTAATTTTATTCACTATTGGGAAAGATAATAAAGGAAGAATTTCTAGAGCAAATATTAAAAGAGCTGATAGTAAATGTAATCCTTTCCATGGTAATTTTCTTTCATTCTATGTAATACGATTCTGAAAACATCAAATGAAAGGCCAAGAACAAAGCTATAGATTAGTAAAGAGTGCCTCCGTCGAAAGCAATTACATAAGTGTGTTAGTAAACGAAAAGTTTATTATTTTAATAATTAAGAAGTTTTGTATAGCCCACTTTCACCTCTAAATCAAATGAGAAATCCAGGGACGAAACTAAAGGAGAGAAGAGAATATACTAAAGTCAACACAGCGTTAAACGTCGTTTATATCACCCAAATGCCAATATACAAGCTAAATGATGAAAGTCTATGTTCACACGAAGCGTTAAAAAATCTACTTTACACTTTCACATCTCTTCTCAGCTGCAACCTTTTGTATTTTGAAAATATCTAGTCATCAATAATAAATTCTGTAATTAATCCACAATGAATGTTAATATTCGAACCTATTTATCCTTGTAAGTAAAAATGAATGATCTCACCAAAGGATGCTGCAAAACTGGAAATAATTTTCTATTAACAGTTTTCAAATATTTCCAAACCTGATTGGCAAACATTTATAAAATTCGAACAACCAGCGATGAATTTCTCCTTCTTATTTAAACAACACTGAATATCGATTATTTCCACGTGGATTTGGTGTCGGAACTTAATAGCTGTTCATGGTTGTATGTTTATTTTTATCTACGTAGATCAAAGAGAGTAGAGGAAACCTAATTGTATAGTTAGGAATTTATACAACTAAGTTATAAGATCATAATTTTTTTTACTACATTCTATTATCTGTTTCGAGGATGCAAAGATATGCGCTGTGGACATCGATTTTGACTCTCTTTTCTTAATGATTGAGCACTTCCCTATTATCTTATTTCATTCCTGCATAACTGATTAGAAAGAAAACTAATGGTGGAAAAAGGAACATCTGCATCAAATGACAATTTAAGACTGACTAAATGCGGTGTATATTTCTCTTAAGACACAAAACAGCAGTATAAGCGAGTTTGTCTCTGGATAAGCTAAAAAAATTTGATGTTTCAACTCCTACGCAATGAGAATCACATTGTTCTCTCCACTTGTTGTATGATCCAGCTAATAAAGTGACTTATCCGCGCATAAACTCCTGGAACTCCTGGTTCAGCACATTTCTTACCAAAAGAAACAATTCCAATAAGATAAAATCTTCCATCTGTGTGAGCCAACATCAATGGACCTCCTGAATCACCCTGAAATAAAAGAAAATGCAATTGTACTTAAATATATAACATATATAAATTTCTCTTGCAGTTTTAAATAAATATTTTTTAAGTTTCGGAAAAATATCTCGCAAATATTATATTTACTAAATATCATTTAATGACTAGAAGATATGCTTGTCTAGAATGAAGTAAATAACGATCCTCTTACAGAAAAAAAATACAGCGAATATAAAAAAATTTAAAAAAATTCTAAAAGAAAATATTAGCAACAACTTTCAGTTTGATCCGTAATTGGGGAAATAATGAATCACTCTAAATATAAAATAATTAAAACTGTAGGGCTCAACTCATTGTCCTTTGTAATTTATTCATGCTTCAATTTATCCGCTTTTGCATACAGCAGTCGATTTAAGCGTGAAAAGATTTGTCTCACTAGTCAGATGCTGAAATAGAAGTTACGATTTCTTATTCAATAAGGGCGCGGATCAAGAGGGCGGGGATACTTTTAACTCTACTTAGAGTTCAAGACAGCGATGGATGATTATATATATTGATTAAACTTCTGCTTTACGAAAAAGGAAGGAGTCTTTTTTAAACATTGGTTTTTAAAAAAATGGAACCGTTGTCGAAATATATTTAAATTTTTATTAAATGTGTCTTGTGTTGCATTTTTAATCAATATTTCAAATTATATTTTAGAAAATTCGAATGTTTGTAGGTATTATATGTATATCGCGTGACAATATACATTCTATTGGCAAATTTATTTTATGTATATTCTCTTAATTTTTCGTTATTTTTCATGTTACACGAGATGAATTCTTACTCTGCAAACCTCTTTGTCGACTGTCTAGGTAAATTCCTATCAAATGCTGCCTTTGTTACATTTATTAAACCAAAAATTGAAATCATGAATAATACGAATTCCTGGAAGCATTCAATTTATATCATTTGATTATGTATTTTCTTTTGATAATTTGTTGTATGTGCATGCTATTATTACTAACACATTTTGTTGTTGTTGCTGTCGAATGAAAAAGAATTCTCACCCTGCAGGCATCCTTCTCACCATCACCAGCGCACACGTTAGCTCTAGTAATAGGCACTTCCCTCCTGAAAACCACTTTACATCGTGGATTCTCCCAAATCCTTAGTTGCACTTCTTGCAATTTCGAGCTTGCTGGTCCCCCTAAATAAAAGCATTAAAGTGACAAGCGAGCTTATTCAAGTGCGGACAAAATTATAGATGAGCCGGAGGCAACTTATGTTAATGTATTAAAATTAACCATTCTGAAATTAACCCTGTAGAGTATCATAAAATGTTAACAAAGAATTGTACAAAAATAATAACCTGAAATTTATTAAGATGTATCAAGTTTACGTAATGTGAGTCACAAATTAACTCTTTAAAGCATCATCAGATAATGACAAAGAGTTGCACTTATAGTGACAACGATTTGTAAAATTGATAAGATAGCGAACCCAGTTGAGATAAGATAAGTCACTAAAGACATTGTTTTAACAACAATAGGTGTTATGGGGAGTATTTTTGTTATCACATGTGAATAATAGTCGGTGATAATACGATTAATTTTCTCCAAATTATTTTTTATAGAAATAGCCTCGCCCTGGTATTTTGCATCCCAGTTAACTGAATGACAAACTCCCTCGAATAATATTACGGTACTAAAAGATCATTATAAAATAACCATAATCCGCCCGTGTATCTAGGTACACGGACGGATTATGACTAGCTGACATGGGCGATGATCATTAGCATGTCCTCCCAGGGCAGCAAAAAATGATTATTTGTTTGGTTATTTTTCAAGCCCATAAGATAATATATTGTGATTGTGATTTAGGATATACTATATTTGGATTTAGGATACATTTTATTGTGATTTATGATACTCTTTATTGGGATTTAGGATATAGTCTACTGTGATTAGGATGTGTCATATTGTGATTTAGGATATAATCTATTGATGAACTGATTATTAATCGGAATAGACCCAGATATCAGAGCGTTTTTATCTGCCACACTGAATTATACTGATTGTTGATCGTTAGTTAAAGAAGAAAATCCCTATGCTACTATTTATGGGAGCTCTATAGAGTTGATCCTATTTTTTTAGAATACCTATGTCCCTAGACATATTGCAGAAATTCTAGATAAAGTTTCATATTATTCCAAATTCATAGTTATTTTATAACCAAACTATAACAATTTAGCCTTCAATCTTCTGATAGCTATAAGGCTAATTCATTTTCTGGGATTACAAAATGCAAGTTAATAAAATAAATTTTCATCTTCTAACATATAAATTTATCAGTATACTCTGTATATTGATAATATAATTATTTTTTATTTATCATTTAATCAAGAGTGACGAGAAATAGTTATCTCTATCCCGATAACATACGTTTAAGCAGGACTGGACTTCCACGGACACAAGGGGATGCAAAATTTACCCTATTGTTGCAACAATACAGTACATTCCTATTTATTATTGCAATGATAAGGTACATTGCATTTATTGCAATGCAATAATAAGAATATGCACCCATTTCTCCTGCTTAAAATTTCTGCAAATAAATTTTCTCATGAATAGAAATTTTACATAAGAAAGATAGTCGTTGACTCGTCAAACGAATTTTTCAGATTTTATTATCGAAGTAACTGCATTTTATTAAATAATTTTAATAGACTGACTTATTTCAGTTATATTAGTTATTACAAATTTTCTTCCATGCATCTGTTTTGCAAGCCCGTGAATAAAATTGCTTGAAAATTCCTTTGTGCTGCTTAAATATTAAATTAGACCCAACTTCATCAAAATTAATTTAAATACTAAGTTAGAACCATCTTTTTATCTGTCTTCCTTATCACGTAACTTTGTGGTACTATCATAATTTTACTGCAATTTCTCATCATCTTACTCGAGCTTCCACACATCCTTATTGGTATGAATACATTTACCTGATAGATGACGATGAGCACGTCATCGACGTCTAACCGGCCACTAAGGGATTTCCACATAAAATACTACATCTTCTAATTTGAAATGTTTAGCACTTATTTTTTTCAAACAAAACTTAAAATGAATGGAATTTTAGGCAACGTACTGTTTTTCCCTTCACATATTTTTTATGGGAAAATAGAAAAAAAAGAAATCAAATGGCAAAAAGAATCAGTAAAATAGTAACGAAACCAGCATTCGTTGTTGTGGGTTAAAAAAAACTTTCAAAATTTGTCAAAAAGGGGCCAATTTTTGAATTCAAATAATAACATGAACTTAATATGAGAGTGAAATAACTTACCGTAGCTTATAGTTCCCCATCCTGCAGTAAAAGCATTTCTGTTAGATAGATCTCCTTTGAATACATCGAATGGAAGACAAATTGGAGCGATATTTTTTCCAAACTTAACCGTCGAATTTAAAACTAGTATAGCAATGTCGTTCTGAAACGTTCTGAGATCGAACCCGTCGAATTTTATAACCGACACGACGGCAAAATCCACTGGGGTAGCTCCTTCATTATCAGATTCAATGTCGTGATCTCCAAGACGAACCATTAACTGTCTTGGGCTCATTCTAAAAAGTAATTTTGAAAATCGTATAATAAACATTTTGGGTAATAGATTAAGTACTTTATATATAATATACAGGGTGTGTACTAAGTCTTTCATTGATTAAAAAATATTAAAATAAATAACCGTTAACCCTTCTTTGCATGATTTTTTTTTGTTTTTAAATAAATTAGGGCAATAGAAGTCATGTTCTATGTTAAAGGGATAATATCTGCGAAATCCTGGTATAAATATATAGTATGAAATAATTAAAAAAAAATAGTATGAAGGAAATATCCATCATTATTTAAATGTACACGTTAAGCTCAGTGCAAAATATTCAATGTCCCTCTCTTATAAATTCCTCTTCTCATTATCGCTTTCATTAGAAAGAGAAAAAATATCTCGTATTAGTTATAAAAAATATTAAAGAAATCCCCGTTTCTTATAACCACAACGAATAGCGGAATAAGTTCAAATATAATAATTTTGACATTTTGTTTTTTTATTTGTTATTATTATTTGCTATGCTCCTTATTACATAACAGTCATGAGAAAAATTGCCAGTAAAAAAATTTACCGTACACCTCTTCTGAATACAATTTTTGCTCACTAAATTTTATGATGGAAATTTCCATCATCATGCAAAGAAGGGTTAAATACAATAATGCATAACTTTTATTATTGCATAACCCTGATTTTGAAAGGGGGGTTCTTACTTGTTGAACAAATAACTAATTCATGCATGTAAGAGTGAAGGAAATTAACTAACGAAAGAGAAAAATGGCAATGCTTTTTGTGATTCTCCCAAATAAATTCTACCATTTTTATTCACAGTTATTTTAGACCTTATAAATGCTTGCCACTTCATTTCATGATAATCAGGTGTTGAAGACTTAAATATAAGATACTGTGTCTTGTATAACAGAACTATTGTTGGACAACCTACAGGGAAAACTGGAATAGCCCCTTAACATTGTTTTTCTAAAGCAAGCATGCTTTGAAATTTATTAGCTAACTGGTTTAATTACAAATTTAATTACATAATTCACAGTTTACAAAAATAAATACACGTTTGAATATAAAAGTTTTTGAGTAGTACTTTTTTCACAAACAAGGCAATACTTTAAGCTCATCCTGTAAAACAGAAAGACTTTTTAAAATCATTATTCTTTAAAAATGAAGGAAATAGAGATTTTGTAATCTCTGAAAGTCTAATATAAATAAACATAGCCAATAAAAAGAAGAAAAAGAGCTAAATAAAAGCGGGAGATAAAAGTTTTAATTTAAATTTTAAAAAAGACTAACGAAGTAGAGCGTTAAACAAATATTACCTCTGGACGATGCCTACATAGGTTGTTACTGTTTTAAAATTTAACTTCAAAAAAAAAACTCAGTGTTCAAGAGTAGTTGAGATTCAGTGAAGTGAGTTTAATTTTATATCGATACATTTTTTATTTACCTATTTCAACCAAGAGGTTTCTTCACATTTTCAAATTTGAAGGCCAAATTGTGAATATTTTGTTAAAATATATATGTAATATATTTGTTGATGCATTAATGAATAATTCATAACTAATACCGATTTTCTGCTAACTTTCCAGAAATTTACCCAACTCCTTTTTATTTTTAGGTAGCAGAACTTTCAAATGTTATATTATTATTTCTTGCATTACCAAGATTTTTAAAATCTAGTTATCTTCAATACTAGAATAAATAAACTAAAAGATAAAAATAACTAAGAATATTATGAACTATTTTACAATATATACAGGCTTCCTATATATAGTAAACTTATGTATATTCTAACTGAATTCGCTGAAAAATAAATACCAAAATTGAAAAACAAAATTTGTGTTATATAATTAATTTTAAACAAATGTATTTAATATATATATAATATAATATAGATTAATTAGAATTATCATTGCAATGATATACAGAAAAAAATGCCTATTGTAACCAATAACTGGATTTTAAAATTTCTCCGTGAATTTCCTCATTCTCGACTCAAAATGAAATTGTTATTTCTAATTTGATTAGAATTGAAAGTGTACTACGAAACTGTTTTTATATTTATTTGTAAAATTATTTAAAATCACGAAAGTGTTATGAAATACTTAAGATATCAAACGCCATCCCGTGGTAAAAATAAGCATACTATGTACATATTTTTGTATCCAAAAATGTCTGGAACAAAAAGCTACCACTAAATTAATGTAATAGAAATAAAACAAAAATGTTTTTAAAATTCAATGTTTAAAGATTTAAATCGGAGATTAATTTTTTTCACATTTTGACAGTTATCATTTGAATTCTCTCGGTAGAAATAATGATAACCATAAATTGACTATTCAGACCCAGCGCTAAATCACACGGAAAATCTGAATGACCGGACCTCCGCAATAGTATTGGTGAGAACTAAGGTTTAATAATAAGAAAAATCACCAGCCACGTCACAACCCTTGATGTGGGAAGTATGTCCCATCATCGATAAGTAGTAGCCAATCTCACATCATTTATATACCCATCTGGATTGCGAGAACCAACTACCATATCGGAAGACTTTCATCCTCTTATTTGAAGTGCCTGTGTGTGGAAGTAGAAATAATGATTATGAAACTTCAACTCAGACTGAGCAAAAGAGAGAAAAGTAAAATCACTGGTTTGAACCAGTCTCAAATCTTATTCTATAATACTTGCAAATGCTTTTTGGACGTATGAGTCATCTCATATATAAGAATTAGTTACAATTCATTTCTCTTAATATACCAAAAAAAAAAGAGCTGGACATTCATAATGGTACAATTGTCCCTTCCCATCCTCATGCCCGATATAGAGAATGGCGAAGCTTAAAAACTGAGATAAGAAATAATCTATAATCCTTACTGTGTTCTTCTTACCATTAATCAGAACAAATACATATTGCTCTAATTTACATTGTTGTCAAACGATATCTAAAATACTTACGTGTTCCCTCGTCTTGAACTTACAATGCAATGAGCAGCAGTGACTACATGCTTTGAAGTAACTACAACTCCTCCACATTCTGCACTTCTCCCACTTCTTCGAACGTAGTAAATTAGAGCCTGTAAATAAAATTCTTAACTAAGATTTTTTTAAATTAATTTACTCATAAAAAAATAATATAAGTTGCTAAAGGCGTTTGTTTGTTTGTTTTTTACTTCAAAAGATATAAATGAATAGAATAAAATAGTAGTTATATGCTCATATGAAATGAATCATTACTAGGAAGCTTTTTCTGGTGAGCATCAAAATATGAATGGTGTACCGTTATAAAGTGATCGAATTAGTTTTAATTTAACCTTATTTTAATTACTGTTTTATTTAACCTTACTTTTAATTTTCTTATTTATTTGTTTGATATGATCTAAACGATTTCATAACTGTACGACAAGAAATCTAGTACTTTTATGGTATATATGGTAAGGCTATCAGGATAATTATTAAATGATAATTATCATCCTACCTCAAATAATATGATTAAAAATTAAAAGTAATTGGTTTAATTTCCTATTAATTTCTCTTAATTAACTTTTTAACATGATTGCTTTTATGCATACGTGGCTAATAAACCACACTCACAGTTAAGGGCTGATAAAAATTAGGTTCAGTTGACCTTAACAAATTAAATTATTTCCAAAGGAAATTCGAAAAATATCTGCTGCTGAAAATAACAGTTTTTAAATATTTCCCCCTTTATTAAGGGAGAATAAACCATTTTATCCAAGATCTTGCATTATTTTGTAAAACTTATCTCCTTAAAAGTTAATTGGCGAATTAGTCTTTTTAATTAAGAAAACGATTTTTTTTTTTTTTTTGGAATATGTAGAATAGTAGTCAAGTGAATTTTTCATTTGAATTCTGTGTATTGAATATATCCTTAGAAATAAAAAGTGGGTACATTTTACACTTTTGATAGGACTGGCCTTTATGGTTACAAACAAAAATCCATATAGAAACCTTCCAATACCAACATACAAAAGATTTACAACTCACGATGGTAAAAGATTTTTATGAGATTCTTTTGAGAAACTGACAAAAGCAAAAATGCTACTATTAAAGAAATTAAAACGTATCATGCAGATCACTCAAAATAAAATTATAATGCCCAGAAGGTTACTCTGTAACTGACTTCCTTCACTTGCCACCAAACTAGCTTGAAATGAGTGAAAACGAATTCTCCAGCACATTTCATGAATTTAAAGATTTCTTTCTCTTGGTGTCATTTTTTTTTTCTTTCCACATCTTGCATTTAAAATGCATTATCTCCCAATATGTATGTATGTTGTATTTTCAAGTCACTTCCATATTTAATGGACATTTGAATTTGTAATGTAACTTCCTTTCTAGCAATAATAATGACCGAATGTTAAGAACCTTTGAGTTCAAGCATTTTTTGAACCCACTCCGCAACATCATGCTGTTCTTACAAACTTTTTTCTAATAATCCTGTTATTTCAATTTTCATGATACCAAAAAAGTTACGTTCAATCCCGAAACAAGCATTTTGGAATTATAAAGCATTCTTAACCATATGATACTCCTTAATCATTTTACTGAAAATTATCCATATTTGAATTTGTTTTAATCTGAAAACTAAATTTTTGAACGAGTACAAAAGTCTAATTACTATGAGGAAAAGGGCTGAAATCTTTGCATAAGAACTTTAACAAATTTTTGTTTTAAATAGAAAATCATTTCAATTACCAACTGCTATGATTGACACTATAATAAAGGATTAACAGGTTGGCAAGAGTCGTTTCAATAATAGAAAATAAGTTTTTAAGAATAAATTGAAATTATAGCTCATTTATGGATTTTATTTATTTGACTCATTTCTTTCAGAAACGGAAACAATGAGTATTCTGCATAAATTTTTGCTAAGAGAAATTGTTGAACAATATTCAAAACTGTTCTGTTTAACATTTATAGAGAAATAAATGAATTAAAGCAGTACTATAATTTTTTTCAATCAACAATTTGCTACGTTTTGCAATTTTGGAAGAATTTTAATCTAGCTGTAGATTTTATTACCTAACTGGTCAATTAACCTTTTTGATAAATTTTAACACTTAAAGAAATAATTTAGTGACTTGACACATATAAACAGAGGTATTTTACCTTTAAAAAATTTAAACAATCGTACTTTTTCTCAATTTCAAAATGATGACTTCAATATTTCTTTTCTAAAGATTCTTCATAGCTAGGATCAAATGCATTTCTAGAATTTTAAATTTATAGTTCCAGATTTTTCAATTGATTTCGCATGCCTCAGAAATTTTTAAACCATAGTGAGTCAATAGGAATGTTAGAATTGCATGAAAATTGCTCACTTTATATAAAAGTTTATGTTTGAAAGTTTTGCACTGTGTAGGAAATAAGCAGTTTCAGCTTACCATCCAAGGCCAAGCTCCAATTACTGATTCCTGACCGCCAACTATTCGACGAAATGTAACTAAAGTACGTCCACATTCTGAAAATAAAAGGTCGAATGTATACATTTTCATTATTTAAACTGTTGAAAAGAACTTCATATATATTTTATAGGTCTTTGTGTTAGTATTAGCTTGCTATTTAGCTAAACAGTTAGAAAGAATTTTACCTAACTAATTATCACATACACTGAACACCGTTTGATGTTCGAACCGTCATGGAACTTGATGGATATGATGCATTTATTTAAGTCTGTAGATTTTAATGTTTTGAAAGTATCGGACTCAGTATCTAGATGATTTTTTTATTTTAATAAAAATCAATGAATTGATTTTAAGTTACTCGGGTATCTTCAGAAAAATGAATATCTAAAATTCTTTTTGGGATGAATAAAATATAATAATAGTTATAATATTCTAACGCATTAACCACGAGACCGACATTATTCATCCGGTTTTTGAAAAATTACGAATGATCCGTATCTAGGTTTATTCACCTACAAATTAAGAGTTTATATTGTAAGCTTTTCGGTTTTGTTGACTCTGATGAATTTGCTGAAATTATTTTTTAAGAATTTTTAATAATTTAATGAATGGCAATTGCTGTTTGGTATATTTATTTTGAGATAAGCTAAACATTTCCCCTTTATTGTTGTTTTGAAAATTCATAATCAAACTCATTTAAACTATCAAACTTAAATTACTGGGTTATTGTGTTGCGTATTTTGTTCCATTTACCCCGTTTTATGAACGATTTTTTCATATACTTATTGTATATAAATGTGGTCCATACACCAAATTGAGAGTAAGTATTGTATTGAGAAGAAGCGATATTTTGCTGGCAGAGTATGATATGTTGAAAATATTATATTTGGTTCACAATAGGACAAATCATTTTCATTTAGTTATATTATTCGGATTGAAGTTGCCCAAAGCTATTTTAGGATGGATTCCCTAATTTTGAATTGTGGCAAAATGACGAAGAATCACATTTGAAATGGCACCTTCCTCGCCAAGCTTTAGCCCGACTCCACAAGGAGGACGTTAGCGATCCCCCACCGTCAGATTTAAGGCGTCTTAGCAGGGCCTGACTAAGGCAGGGTCATACGGGGCAGTTGCCCCTTACCAATATATAAGTGGGGCTCCCAAATAGAATAAAAATTTTACTTTTACGTTTCCTCCTTTAATGAATGTTCTTCATTACTAAAGTAGTGAAGCAAACGGGGCCCCCAAAGAAGTTTTTGCTCCGGGGCCCCAACTAGGCTAAGTCAGGCCCTGCGTCCGAGTAAAGTTTTTAATGGAATCGGATCTGGAATCTAGAGCCCTCCGACGTCAAAACTTATCCATACTTCGTCACTGCGACAGTAAAAGTAAATTAAAATGAAAAGCGAAAGAAAGATTTTCGCTCTCGGAACTTCACACTTAAACATGTTATAAACTGTAATACTTCCCAAGGAAGTTTGTTCTGTAAGTTCTTGTATTCATGAATGTTTGCATTATACTAGTGTCTACTTAATATCTGACACTCTTGCAGTAATTTGGAAAATAACAATGATCCTATCAATAATAAACTGAGGTTAATAATTATAAACTTAACCATTTTCATTATTCATTTATTGGTTTTAATAGATATATCTGATTTTTTTCGAATGAATCCATTTGCATTTGGTTTATTTTTTGTAAGAAAATCATCAATAATCTTTGATCAATTTAAATATCACAAACGTATTCAAAGCGTTAGAAAATATTCAATGATATCTTTCTAGATATAGGAAGTGATTTAAATTAATTAACTTTATGTTAGATTGTTTATATTAATATCCAATCTTGAAGTCAACTGAAAGCCGTCTTGGGACGAACCCTTTTTTTGTTTTAAATTGGAATTAGATTACAAAAGCAGTTTGAGTCAAAATCCCCCTCCCCAATCTAATTTTGCAAAAAAAAAAAAAAACCTTCATTTATTTATTTTTTTACATTTTGTATCGTTAATTGTCTAATCTATCTCCATTATAGTGTTATTTAGTATTAAGTTGAATCAGCATCGTTCTGTGAATTTTTATTAAATAGAAAAGATCAGAAATAGAACATTCCCAATCTAGTTCTACCTACAAATGCTCATTCGGGGGCTCAGACTGTGAAGACGTTGAAGTTTTACTACTAGGCATCACGGACGGAAAACAATATAAAATTCTTCAGGGGTTTTTTTTTCTATCGATTTAAAACATCTAAAATTTGTATGACTTCTTCAGACAGATATTCGCCTAAACTTTTATCTAAAATAATTATTCATTTCTTTAGTCTGTATTAATCTATATTTTTATAGATTAATTTGAATTTCTATTTAGTAGGCCTACTTTCAATATTCTTATTTTTATTATTAAGATAATAATTTTTGGATAATGATATGCATTTCTTAACACTTTGGTGACCGGCAATTTTATACAGAAACTATGTCATGTCACCGGCTACTTTTTTGTAATTGAATATGAAATGGACTTGGACAATCAGATAAACTATCCGCGTATAATTCATCAAAAATTTCTTCGCCGATACGTTCCGTCATGGTTGAAATTTTTGGAATTTTACTAAAATTCTAATAAAAATGTAAATACTAGGAAAAGTATTTTTTCTGTTATAGAGCGGATAAGACTAAACACGATAAGCCAAGTTTTTGCAATGTTCTATATCGCCCTTGGTGTTATAAATTGAAACAGATAATGCAAGTGCAATGACGAGTTAACTCGTCACCAGTCAACATCGTTTGGACATAAAAAGACGAGTTAACTCGTCACCGGTCAGCAAAGTGTTAAGATAATCAATGAAATCAACGAAACCCTCAATCAAACGAGAAATCCTGAAGAGATTTGTCTTCTATTTTATTCGAAAACTACTGAAAATTTTAAAAATAATTATCCTTGTAACTATTGGTCTCACCATTTTTCTGGGGGTGTATACATGTTATTGATATATAACGTTTATATGGACGCGAATTCAAGCTGAATTTGTTAATCGCTGTTTGACAATACTTCAACCTTACCCGGGAACATCAACACGCGGTTTGATAAGATTTCAAGCGCATTCTTTCATCGGTTTGAAAAAGTTTTTAAACAAAATAAATAATAACGGTCAAAAAACGGTCAGAATTTTTTATTATTAGTTTAAGTCGTGCTGTATCGATTTTAAAAAGAAATCGTCGAAAAATAGAAGACAGACCGAATAAAAATGCTCAAGAATCGTTCATAAGAGAGTCCAGTCGTAATGAACGAGATTAAACGTTTATGTGTACGGAGTGAAGTTTCTGCACAACAGGAGCATAGTTGTGGGACTATATTTAAATGAAAGGTTATTTGGGTTTACAATGAACTTTGGCGCAAGTGATTTTTGCGGGTGTGCTTTTTGCTTTGCATTTTTTGTATCATTCATTGTTTTATTATATTTTGGAATAAATTGAATCTTAATGCATTTGTTGCTAGACTAAAGTGGTTCGTTAGATAGCGAGTGATCATAGCGATTCGAAAAGAACTGCGTTAGCAGTTCCTGGGGTTTTCAGAGCTTAAGTGAGCAGGTGGTAGAGCTTTCTAGTACGTTAATATGTGTTATTTCCCTAATAAAAATAAATAAAATTTCCATAAAACGTATGGTAAAAGCTATATTTTTTTCTTTTCAATCAATTCTTAAATCTGTCAAATAGACGGGAGCATTACACCTAGGCTTTGGGATAACGAGGAGTTTTATTATTTAAAAGACAAAAGAAAAAACATACCAGTAGGGAAAATATTCTTTCTTTCATCTTCGGTGCTTTCATTGATTGGTGTTAAATTCATAAGATTTCGTGCTTCAGCTTTATTAGTATTGGCACTAGTAGTGACTGTTACATTTGAATCAGAGGGCAAGGAAGTTGAATTATGTTCAAAACCTCTTCCAATATCTGGTGATAAGACTTCTGTCTCTTGTGCTATGTCATCATCGGCTCTTTCAGGACAGCAAACCCTAGGAGCTTTTCCTTCGAAGCCACAGATAGACTTTCTCATAAGATCCATATTCCTTGCTTGAATCAAGCTGCGACATTGAAGAACGGGAATGCAGGACCCGGATCTTTCAGTTGGTGTTATACATGAATCATCATGGCTAGAAGAACGAGGAAAAATCACTTGTCGAGCTGTAAATTGAAAAAAAAAATAATGATAAGCATAGTTTTTGTTGAAATATCCCCATGTTTCAAAAAATTAATGGATTTCAGAAAATATAAAATATTTATATATTTTTGCTCTCTTATACATAGAAGGCGGACTAATGATAAATATATTTGAAGGTGAAAAAGAACAACCACCTGTGATTGAAGTACAGATAGAAAAAAATATATCAAGATAATAATTTTGATTATATAAATTAGTGTACGAATATTCTTGAAATTATCCTATCAGCTCTAAAATACTTTGAGAAATCACACTTGAAATTATTGAATCAATTGTGCTTCGTCTGTATTTAACTTTCAGATAATCATTAACATTTCGGATTATATAATATGATAGTAAATTAGTTTTTCGTGATTAGAAAAACCAAATGCAATCAACGGATTAAAATAAAGAAGTAATTAATTGATGTAAGTAAACACTCAACAACATTGTATTAATGAGATATGCAGGATTGAAGAAAATGAAAAACAATTTATTAATTATAAAAGTAAAGAATATCAGCTGTAATATAATCAACTAAATCACACTCAAAATAATCCGATCTCTCTGTTCCTAAACATCATACTATGCTATATAAACCTATTTAAAAGGCTATATTTAAAAAAATATGGAATACTAATACAAAATATGAAAAAGTATGGAAAATTTTGAATCAATGGATCAATTAAGCAATATTCTTTCAAGTATGGAAAATAATAAAAGTGATTATTCCTTATTTCATGCACTAAGCTAAGATCCTAAAATGTAGTGTACTTTTTAATTGTTAATAGTATAATCATGATTTTAATTACTTTCGTCTGTTAATTTCATTTATTCGGAATGCTCATTTATTATCGAAGAAATTTATTCTGGCGATCAATTTCTAATCAGAATATTCCGCACTTGAAACATGCGGGAACTTAGAATGTGTGTATTTGAATATCATCTAAACAAAAGCTTTTTTTCATTTTATTTCCCCTCGGGAATTCAATTCGGGAGGAAAAGCTTTGTCGTCTCTCCTATTAGAAAATGAATCATTAATTAAAGCTATCAAAAAAATCATTAAAAATAATAATCTTTAAAAAATCCGTTATTTTTGTACAACGGTTATTTTTCTTAGCTATTTTCAACTTAGAAAGGTTATAGAATAAAAATAGGGGTATTTGTAAGTTATTTAGGGAAGCACACTTTTTTTCTGTTTGATTTCACTTGGAGTCACAAACCAGTTAAAAAAAACCTGATGTAAATTGCAAATTAATTTGAAAAAGTGCGATAGAATTAAATATAATAATCTGAAATAATGGAATGAAAGGTATTGCATTTAGAATGAACTACATAGGGCATTTGTTTGCCAAAAATCTTAAACGCTTAATCTTAAACCTTATTTAAATCTTAACCAAAAAATCTTAAAATCTTATTTAATTTTTGAACTTTGTGAAAGTAAGTTTACAAAAAAATTAGAATTTAAAATGAATCAAATTTTGAGTAAAGTTTAAATTAATAGGCATAAATTATAAAATATATCTAAAAATTTATTTGTTATGAAAAAAAAAACCCTAATTTTTTTTTCATACATACCAAAACGGTGCGAAAAATGCGATGCATCAATGCTCTTCAAAAGGAAAACGCAACCAAATAACCAAAGCTGCATATTTTCAGTCGAGTGTTAAAATTGTCACTTCTGAAAAGCAAATCGCAAATTACTCCAAATATAAAAAGAAAGTGTGACCCAATAACCAAATTTGCATAGTTAAGATATATAATAACCACTTCTGAACAGTTAATAAAAAAGTTTCCTTCTTTTTCTCGGCGACGATAAGCGTATGTCCATTCTTGAATGTTTGGATAGAACTAGTCAAGATTGATTAATTTTTCCCATAATTTTCTTCATTTAACGCAGCTATCTTCTTAGAATACAATTTTCCAGACAGTCATTTCCGTTAGACAGCGGAAGAAAAAAAAATCTTTCTTTAAGAAAAGCATAGCGTAATAGTCCTAAAGCAGTTCTTTTTTATAGCGTGAAATCAAGCTTTTAATGGCACTTGTCATACAAATCATTTTATTTTCCACATTTGAGATTTATAAGCAACTACATTTTTCCAATAAAATATTAAAAAATCCATTATGCAATAAATAACCCAATTTTTTAAAACCATTTTTTCCTAAAATGCCAAAAATAGATGAGATTTTGCTGTATTAAAAAAAATACTTTCGTAAAGCGGGAGATTTAAAACTAGATTTCTGCATGGAAAATTAAATGATTAATTTAGAGAATTAATATATTCTATTATGTGTATATAAAGCTCAAATGAAGCATATATATAAATAAATCAATGAAAGTATATAAAGAAATACTTTTATAATTTAAAAAGTATGTTATCTTGATATAAAATTTTAAGTAAATAAAAATCAAGGACCAAGTATTTTCCCTTCTTCTTATAAACAACGAATAAGATGGGGGGAGAATCACAAAAATTTTAAAACTAATAGTTAAAAGAGAATTTTTTAAATATTCTAAAATATTTTTAATAATTTTTATCTTGTTTCGGTAACTAAACATAGTAGAGTAAAAATAGTGTATCCCAATTTTTGTATTTGAATTATTATTTATTTAAGATTTCACTCTGAAAACCAGAGCTTACCAGTTAATCATATTTTAATTGCTGCCAATTTTATCCTTTTTATTCAATCAATTTTGACAGTTTTAACATTTTTTAAATAAAAGTTTTACTTAATTGCTAAATTTTTGACTTAAAGAAAAATAACTTTCAGAAAACAAATTTTATTTAACAAACCGAGCTTTTTAATTAAATAATGTTATTTTTAAAAAGTAAAAAATAAGCTTTTTCTTCCGCTTTTTTTCCTTATTTTTGCAATTTTTATTAAAAAATGAAAATATATGAATTGTAGAGCTAAAATCTTAAAGATTATTTTTTTGTTTTTTTTTTTTTAAATTAGTTGCTCTTCTATAGCTTCTAATTAAATATGCTAGTTTTGACCAGTCAACATTTTTCAAATGTTGAAAATTTATTATAGATATAACAGTCACCATTGTAATATTATGAAAAATTCCTTCAAAAATTTCTTTTTACATAAAAAGAAATATATATTAAATTCAAACACAATTTTCATATAATCACTCTTTTCTATGTTAATGATCATCTAGAATGTTTAAGTTTATAAATCATGCTTACCTTTAGTATGCTCAGATATCGACGATCCACCAACTAACTAGATCACAAATTGGTCCCAACCAACAGGTTAGCTTGTCAATTAATCTAAAGAGAACACGTGCGTCCACTCTTTCCGAATTCAATTATTTCATCAATTCTTTTTGAAACCAGAGTGTTCCTGCAGTTCTTTGTAATTCAATAATGAAACCTTCGGCATTTCGCAAAACTATTTCACTCTTCTTTTACAATAGGCGAATGACTGAAAAAGGCCAAATGCTACGTAATAAAAAATAACTTACAAGTTTTCTGTCACGCTGAAAATATCTTTCACGTTAATCACTCTTTCCATGAAAATAATTCTTCATCATGAGCCAATAAAGATAAATTAGTGGGAGAATCGGTAGTTCATATTTTATGAAATCATTTATTATTACCACATAAAGTTTCTTTTTTTCTCTACTTTTTTGGCTTTGTTAGAAACCGGTTGCTCCCTAAAGGTTTTCCGTCTGCTGAAATGATGCTCAGAAGAAAAGTACTTTAGAAACTTCCTCATTTGCAGTAAAGGTCAGCAATTACTCTCATCAAAAATAAAGCAAAAACTATGAGCATATAATCTACTAATTTGCCTCTTTTTCAGTGAAACAAATAAATATATAATAATATACATTATAAGTTCGTTTTCTTTTATGTCCTCATAACTTTTAGAAGATCAAGAAACGTTTTTATAAGAATCTGTCATCATCACTACAACATCTCATTCTAAAAAAAAGGTCATAAATTAATATATTCTCATGCAATTTTTTCATAGCTCATTGTTTTCGTTTTTAAGAATTATTTATCGCCTATACAAAAGTTATATAGGAATTATATCTTATAAAAAAGTGACGACCACTGAAGGAAAGAAATAGCTTATATATGTAATGATATTTTTAAAATTTTAAAATTGAACCCCAATTAACTTCCAAACTTTATCTTAATTTATACCATAGTAATATCATTCTAAAATATTCTCTTATTTCCTGATCCATTCCATTTGCTCTAATTAATTAATTCAACAGAAGCTGTATAAAATTGCTGAAACAGCTAAACGCCTGCTACTTTCTCACACTCCGTGGGAGAGATGTAAATTGCTGACCAAAACAAACTACCTTTAAAAAGATTCCTGTGTTTCCCTTACCTCTTATGCGTGAGACATGGAAATCCCCACTGAAATCTAAGTTTATAAGCTCTATAAAAAATATTTATCCTATCAAAATCTTGGTATTTAAGACCAGGGATAATGATTTCCCGTCCCATTTGTACACTTAGCTTTCATGAATTTCGTGTTGCGTCGTTCTGTGTTGTGCTCGTCGCTTTCGCTTTTAAATAATGCCTGCTCCCGTGATGGAATAAAAAGAACTGCAAAATTCAACCTGTTTACTCTACATGATATCGGCCACGACATAGCTATTTGCTCTCAATAAATCAATTAAATGTTTTTCATTATATATATATGCATATAAGTATTGTGTCCTTAAAGTTCGAATGCGAGATGAAATAATTCTTAAGATGAAAAAAAAAAATGCTATAGAAAGAATCTATATTTAAAAAAAAAATAGAATGCGTGACATTCACCGTCCACCCTCGCCCTTTCTTTCAGAAATTACTTTTTTTAAAAAATTAGTATTTACTATAGTTTCACTATAGACAGTAAACAATATTCAATGACTTCTTTGAATTTCATCATCCACTTAGATATGGAATCTTTATGTGCTTTTTCTTTTTTCATGCTGAATTCTGAGCTTATTCTATATTCATATTCAGTTTAGTTAATTACAAAATACTCAGCTCGGCTTTCTTTGGCTTGGTTCTGGCGCAGCTTTCCTTAAAACAATACTAAAAATAAACAATTTTTAAATTTTAATAATGAATCATGTTTATGATATAATTTTTTACCTTACATACTTACAAAGCTAAGATTATTATATATTGCACTCGATGTTCATAGACACCATGTATTGCTATGCAGTCTTTTGAAGTGCTTAAACATTAAATGAATAATTCGAACTAATTCCTCTTTCCCAACATAGAAACAAATTACTTTCTGCAGACATCATCGTATCATTACTTTTAGTATTTTTGCAATTCGTACCACTAAAAGTAACCATACGATCTTTGCAATTCGAGTAAGAAGCTGAAATTGCTTTCGAACTGAAATTATTCACAAGTAAACAGTTCTGAAAGAATTGAATTTGATTCTTCCAATGAAAATAATTCCCCAGAAAAAACTGAAATTGTTTACTTCAAACCATTGAAAACTTTTTGCAATTATTTCTTTCTGTGGATTGTTATACAACTTAATGCGTATAAAAGAGAATTTTATAGATTTTCCTCTCGATTCCCCGAGCATACGGGTTTAAAGCTCATTAATTTTTTTTGCTTCCGACCGCACTACGTTACATTTTATTTGGAAGAATGGCATTCCAATTTATCCGATCACTGTTTATAAATATGATATTTGATTTTAATTCCCTTTCATAGTTTTAAACTATAAGGTTATTCTAGCAATTAAATAAATTAGATAAATGTTTTTTAAATGAAAAATTCTCAATCTTGCTGTAAGAAACGCTTATAAGATAGTTTTATATAGGTTTCAAGTTTTTTATTTTTTTAAAGGAACTTTCTCACCAAATTCATTTTCCATGGGAAATTGTGCATTTCTCGCTCGTTGTAAATATGACACTTTTTTTTCTTTAAATACGTTTCTGATAATAATTATTTCTTTTCTAATCTATTTTCTATTTTTTAAAGTTTAATTGATATTGCTTATATCAAGATGTGCAGTGTTATATGCTACCTGATAATTCGCATCAATATATATATATATATATATATATATATATATATATATATATATACACACAACTAGAAGGAAGACAACTTTTCTTAACGGAGAATCGCTTGGAGAAAATGAGCTAATTCCTCGCATTCGCATTATTCCTACCGACATGTCTTTTGATTTCAAACGACTGCATTTCCCCCATTCGACTTGCATTCTCGTTGACTATCAACAAGGTGCAAGGTCAATCACTTCTAGCGTGCGCATTGAACCAATAAAATCCATTCTTTTCACTTGATCAGTTCTACACTGGATATTTACTGAAGACCGGAAAAAAATCTACCCTAAAGCACTTGAATAATAAAGTAAAAAAAATAGAATATATTTTATTTATTCTTCTCCTTTATATATCATTAAATTTCAATGAATGTTTTCATTGCCAATAAGAAAATAAATATCATAATTTCTATTATTCCTAATTAAATAAGTCACTTATTTTAAATTTCAAACGATATTTTCTAAATTATTTCTTCTGCGACAGAAACGTGTCGGGTACTAGCTAGTATATAATATATCTTGTGATTTAAAAATGACTTTTCTCCGATTCTTCGATATTTTTATAAAACAATAAAAAAAACGTCCTTTTCCAATTAAAATATTCCAAATTTAATCCTATTTCAACAATTTTCTTTATTCTAGTGTTATAATTTAAAAGAAATTTTGTTAGGCCTGTGCATTAAATTAGTTAGACGTTAGTGAGTTAACAAATATTTTGCATTGAAGACTATTTTTTAAATTTATGTTTAAAATAAGTGTTGAACTCATAACTTATCTATTATTTTCAGTGGCGTAAGGGCATGTTATCTGGTCACCAAGAATAAAAAGGCCAAATTAAGGAATGAATTTGTGGCATTTAAGAATCTAGAGAAAAGACATTAAAAGAATTATTCCAAGATATCTTTAAAAACTAAAGGGGTTCCATTCATGAGTAGGAGAACATTGATTATATGAACTTTTTTACCAGGAAACTTATTTATACTCATTCTCTCTCCCAAAAAAAAAAAAAAAATAGTTTCCTGCTGTAAAGAGGAAACAGCCGCAAGCTTCATCTATGAAAGGGAGGTTCGACAAGCAAGTCCTTTTTTGAAAACTTAAGTCTGGTTGGGAAGTTATACTTGATCTTGGTCAGTCCTTTGTAGGAAAGAGAAGACAATTTATCGGTTTATTCCACAGATTGTCACAGCGTTTCTCACAGAAAGCATAAAAATATAAAAATGTGTAGCATTCTAATTGCATTCTTATTGAACATTACCTTCTTCTTAAGTTCTTAACAAATAATCAGGGAGATAAAGTGTTTTCACCATTTTCAAAGAACAGAGTAAAGCAAAGGGATAAGCCTCTCAACTTATTTGGAATACATATACACTAAAAGCTATCAGTTTATAGAGAGACTATTTAGAATTGTGAATATTTAACGCGGATTTTATCGTAGATTTACTTATTTGTTGTGTATTTTAAGTTTGTATTAAAATACAAAATAGATGTATTGCATTTTTGTTTCATAATTTTCTAATGCATCCAATTGTTCACACAAACAATGGTTCAAATTTCTCATTTGAATACTTTTTAAGATATGAAGATTAAAATACATAAAAATTTTGAAGAAGACTATATTTTATCAAATACTTTCGAAGAATTTTATAAAGCTTGTTTTTAATCATTTTAATGAACGGCATTATAAGATTGGTTATTATTACATAGCATTATTACTTTGTGTGTGTGTGTGTGTGTGTGTGTGTGTGTGTGTGTGTGTGTGTGTTACAGTGAAAACCTGAATTAATTAGACAAATCACGTTCTTACTGATAGCACTCGGAAGAAATTGAATTAACTAGGGAAAATACATTCTAACTGACAGCACTAGGGAGAACCCACATTAATTACAGAAGTTGAAATAAGTGGTGTAAAAAAGTTAATTTCTTCAAATGAGGCCCTAATATATTATTTATTAGTTGACAGTGCTAGTAAGAATTATTTTTCTCTAGTTATGTCTAATTTTATCCAGTTCAATCCGGTTTGTGCCGGTTGATTTATTTACGATGAGTAAAGAAAATGGTAATGCTTTTTGCACTAAAAATTGGGAAAATAGATTTCTTGAACAATTACAGCTACGCAAAAACCATAGTAATTTTAATGTTATGACACTTGATGAATGCAACATTCGTTTACCTGAGGTTGAAGAAACAAAATAGGCTGTTAGTAAGATTTTTGTTCAATACAGCAAATTAAAAAGGTTTGACATTCTTGAAATCAGGGGAGTAAAAAAGTTGGTTTCTTCAATTGAGCCCATAAAATATTATTTACCAGTTGAAGAAATTTTTGGTGCTGTCGAAAGTGACCATGATTCATAGGAGTAGAGACAGACTTAAAATTGATTCAAGAAAATGCGCTAACATAACAACCGAGATGGTGCAATTTTTTTTTTAATCGATGTGTGAAAAAGAATAAAATACTGGTTTCTAAACCTATTATTCAGAAATGAAGAGTCGCTGCCTAGGGGATTCCATTGACATGCAATCTCAGGCAGATAATGAATTTTGGTTTGTTTTGGTTTATCACGATCATTCAACAAAGTATGTGTTACTATGACCATTTCGGAGCAAAAGAGCGGAAGAGATTGCTTAGCAAGTACTTGATACCTTTTTGATATTTGGGGCGTTTTGTATACTGCAATCTCATTATGGAAGAGAATGCAGTATACAAATACGTTTGTAAATTTCATTATAAAGTCTTTATGTACGTATTGTTCCGAATTGAAGACTGTACGTAGGAAACCTCGTCACAGCCAGTCGTTGAGTTCAGTTGAGAGAGCCAACCAAGACATAGAGAATATGTTAGCTTCGTCGATGAAGGACACTCAAACTACAAAATGATCGAATTCATGAAAAACAGAGCTCTGCATTCAGGAATGAAATAATCACCATACAAAGCTATCTTAGGGAATGAATCAAAAGCTTGAATGAAAACCTCAACTTTACCATCAGATATTTAAAAAAATATATCGAAGATGCACAAGAATTTCAGAAAATTTTCGAGGACATGAATGCAGAAAAGTAAGGAACTGAACTTGCAAAATCCGGGGAGTGTATCCCTGCTAATAAGTACACCAAAATTCTTCTAATTAGAAAGGGAGCAAAAGAGACTTTTATAAAGCATGCGAATCGAATGAGAAAAATTCCTATTTATCGCATCAAATTTCCTTGGCTCAAGAACGAGTACCATATCGAATCAGGAAATTTCTTTGAGAGTAGCAGCAAGAAACGGAACTGTAGAAACTGGACAAGGGTTTGTCCACTGTTCTTTCAAAAAAGATTGTTCTTCAAAGTGATGTTTTTGTATGAAAAATAGTTCTCTTTGCAATTCTAAATGTGCCACAGTAGTTTACCTTGTAAATTGTAATGTCGATACTACTTTAACCAATTACCAAATAAAGTATTTTTTTTTTCTTCAATGGTAAGTTCTTTCCTCAAACACTGTTTCACTAAGCATATTTTAATACAATAATTTTGAATGGATTCAAATAGACTGAAGATCCAGAAACACTGGTATAGCAGGTCGTATACAAATAATGGAGGTTTTCAACCAATTCTTGTAACGCGATGCTGTCGACAGTGCATAAATAAGACAACAGGTGCCTGAGGAGGCTATTACATCGATTTAGTGTGTCATAAAAATTAAATGAACTCAAAATGTACGTATATCATAACACATGTTATATTTCAGCCTATAATAGTTCCAAGCTATTTTCAAAGAAAAAATCTCTGTAAACGGCTTTTCTCATTGCCATATCTCATATGCTTGTAAATTTTGTAAATAGTCTTTTTTTAAAAAAATTTTTTCTTACTGAAAATATTTTATTGCTTGAATAAAATTCCCGTGACATGCCCTCCAAATCGTGAAGTGACCAGAATTTTCCCAAATACGAGGGTATGAGACGGTGTTCTATTCTGTTATAAGAGCAGTTTATCAAGATTTAAAGGATTCTAACAGTGACTAATTGACGGCACACGTGAGAGGGTGTACAGCATTTCCATAATAGATATGAAATTTGGATTTTCGTCCCCGACCATTTCTAGTGTGTACCACGATTACCAGGTTTCGGGTAAAACTTCAAATATTTGACAGCGGTGCGGCTTAAAAAATGCCTTGATAGAACGGGATCGTCGACGCCTGAAAAAAATCATTACACGAGATACAAGTTCAACACTTCCTCAAACTGCTGCGAATTTGAATGCTGGCAAATCAACAAGCGTCAGTGTATGCATTATGCAACGTAACCTAATTGATATGGACTTTCGCAGCCGTAAATCATCTCGTGTACCATTGGTCATTCACAAATCTCTGCTCCTTACCTGGGCTCTCCATCACCGCCATTGGACTCTTAATTGGTAAAACGTTGTCTGGTCTAAGGAATCAAGTTTCCAAGTGTATCAGGTATACTGTTTATAGCTGTGGAGACAACTCCATAAATCTATGGATTCCTCATACCTACAAGGAAATGTTTAAGCTGGGGGAGGCTCTATGACGGTAAGGGGCGTGTGAAGTTAACTTGAAATGGGACCGTTGATGTGTGTAAACTCTACCATGACAGATCAACGGTACTTCAACATCCTTTCTGACTCTCTGCATGCATTCCTGTTTTGTGTGTATTCTGATGGACGTGGCCAATTCCAACAGGATAATCCACCACCCCACATGTCTACAGTAGCTACCGTGTGTCTTGAGGAGCACTCTTCAGAATTTCTTTCTCTCTCTTGGTTATCTAATTCTCCTGACATGAACATTATCGACCATACTTGGGATGTTTTACACTGTGCTGTCCTTAGGAGATCTCCACCACCTCGCACTCCCATGGCTTGTGAACTGTCCTGTAAGAATCATGGTGTGAACTATCTACAGAATACCTGCACAAATTTGTTGTATCCCTGCCACGCCTTGCTGCTACACTTCTGCATGCTCGTGGGGACTATACACGATAATAGATAGATGTACCAGTTTTTTTGGCACTTCGGTGTAATATTGTCTTATAAATCAATCAAAAGATGAATAAAATGTGTTCTTCCACGCGCTGTCAGTTAGAACGCGTATTCTCGTGTTGATTCATATATATATATATATATAAATTTATATATAAAATTTTTCTGCGCGTGTGTATGTGACGGAACTCCTCCTAAACGACTGGTCCGATTTTGATGAAATTTTTTGTGTGTGTTCAAGTGGATTCGAGAATGGTTTAGATTCACAATTCAGTCCACTACAAAATGTAGAATTTTAATTATTAATTAAAAACTAACTTTCCCGCCAAAATAACTTCCTTCCCCCATCGCGAAATGAGTAAGGTTTTAGGTTTTTTTTTCTAACAGTGATGAGGTTAGGCTTAACATGTTTCCGATCGATTATTTCAAACGATTTTTTTTATTTTCATTGCATTTATTGTATTTAAAATTAAGCATCGTTAATTAATAGACCTTTCAGGTTCATTCTGAAGTACTTTTAAGTTAAAATAAAACCGAATAAAGGAAATTCAAAATTTCTAGCCTGCCCAACTCATGTGGGAAAAAAAATGCTTTTTCTGTTGATGAAGTTTAACGCATGCGCATTTTGTTGAGAGCTTTATTTAAACGGAGACTAAACTATTGGTTTGCTGTTTTGTTTTACTTCGGATAATCGCTATTAAAAGGTTAGTTATGTTGCTTTTGTAATTAAACAGTATTTCTGTTATATATTTTTAAGTACATCTTTTTTTTTATTAAAGTTATTTTAAGTCGTAGTAATAAGTAATTGCCAAATGAATAAGACTTCAGTTTTTTTTCCCCATACTAACAGTTCGTCTTAACATGTTTTCAAGATTCTGTTTATATATTTTTTAGATTTTTGCTGCCTTTGAAATCCAGAAAAATGTCATTTTCAGCACACTATTCTTCGAAATGAAATAAATAAATATATTTTCTGAAAAAGTAAACGCAAAATATAGTTTTCTATTTCACAGCATCCATATTATTAATTTTATAAATCAACTTCATGAAAGCAAAGTTGTTTAATTCATGCAGAGTATTCATTCAAATCCGGAAAAACGGCCAATTTGTTTTGAAATTTTCATGATATTTTGCATGCTTGAATTAATTCAAAATGTGCTTTTCCCTTTAAAACTTGATATTATTGACTTTTTTTGAAAAATTTTAAAAAATCAGTGCAATAATATTATTTGAGGTCTTCAATAAAAAAAATATAAGATACATAATTCATCTAAAAATGCAAATTATATCATTATATGTTCATAAAGCATAAGATAAAAGTTTCAGAGTTGTAACTAAAAATAGAATCTGCATGGAGTATTTGAAATTTTGAAGAGTATCACAAAATCTCATTTAGAGAAAAAGCTAAAAATACATTTAAATGTATATTTACAGACCAGAAACATAATTGAAATAATTTACATTTATTAAATATTCATGCTTATTAAAAGAATAGTTTATTTTATGAAATATATACATCTATAAATTTATAATATTTTTTTAAGAGTTCTCAAAAAAAATAAAGGAAATACTATTGGTGAAACCAAACCAACTCCCTTTTTTCATAAACAACAACAAAAAAAAAGTTCAAATAAAAATTAGACTTTCTTAATAACATTTCATTAGCCACAAAAATTAATTTATATTCATATAACATTTTTAAACTATATATGCAGCCTTAAACAAATATAATAAAAATTTGAAGGCAAATCAAAATACACCTGCTGTATAAATTATGTCCTCATGTTTTTTTCTCTAATTTGACATGTGTTGATTTTTTGCATTTTTTTTCATTTCATTGTTATTATATCATGCCAATATGATACATGCTTATAAGATACAATTCATTTTATATATTTTTAAGTACATCTTTTTTTAAAGTTGTTTTAAGTTGTAGTCATAAGTAATTGCCATATGATTAAGGCTTCAGTTTTTTCCCCCCTATGCTAACAATGTTCGGCTTAACATGCTTTCGAGATTCTGTTTATATTCTTTTAAAATTTTTGCTGCAAATTAAATCCTGAAAAATGTAATTTTCAGCACATGATTCTTTGAAATAACATAAATAAATACATTTTCTAAAAAAGTAAATGTAAAATAAAGTTTTCTATTTCACAGTATCTATATTATTACTTCTATACATCAACTTTATGAAAGCAAAATTGTTTAATTCCCGCAGAGTATTCATTCAAACCCATCCCAACGGTCAATTTGTAAATCTTTATTAATAGGCACAAATATTGTATTGTTTTGAAATTTTCATGATATTTTGCATGCTTAAATTTATTCAAAATGTGATTTTCCCTTTAAAACTTGATATTATTGACTGTTTTGGAAAAATGTTAAAAAATCAATGTAATAATATTATTTGTGATCTTCAATAAAAAAAATATAAGATAGATAACTCATCTATAAATACAAATTATTTTATTATATGTTCATAAAGCATAAGAGAAAAGTTTCAGAGTTGTAACTAAAAATAGAATGTGCATAGAGTATTTGAAATTTTGAAGAGCATCACAAAATTTCATTTTGAGAAAAAACTAAGAATACATTTAAATGTACATTTACAGAGCAGAAACAAAATTGAAATAACTTAAATTTGTTAAATATTCATTTTTATCAAAAGAATTATTTATTTTATGAAATATATACATCTATAAATTTAAAATATATTTGTAAGAGTTCTCAAAGAATATAAAGGAAATACTATTGGTGAAACCAAACCAACTCCTTTTTTTCATTATCATCATCAAAAAAAAGTTCAAACAAAAATTAGACTTGCTTCATTACATTTCATTAGCCACAAAGATTAATTTATATTCATATAACATTTTTAAACTATATGTGCAGCCATAAACAAATATAAAACAAAATTTGAAGCAAATCAAAATACACCTGTTTCATAAATTATGAGCTCATGTTTTTCTTCTAATTTGACATCTGCTGATTTTTTTTGAATTTCATTGTTATTATATGATAACAATATGATATATGCTTATAAGATACAATTTATTTTATATAATGAACTTTTTTTTCTGAGTTATAATAAAGCAGCAATCAAATTTTGATATATTTTCTTCATGGAAACAAGTAGGCCTCTACAACTTTGTTGTTCACTTAAAAGGTTTTTTTTAATGTAAGTTCCCTTTCACCAGTAAATACAGAACGAAATTCTTTACCTTATTTAGCACATAATAGACACATTTTTGAGGAAAAAAATACTTGCTTGAAGGATTTGAAGAAATTTTTCCTGACATTCATGACAAAGAATATTCTTCAAACAAGAATACTAAAGTGATTGCACAGAAAAATATAACTATTATATACAATTTTAAGATGATGAATTCACTATTTCAGGTTTATTTTAGTTGGTAGAAGCTTCCAAAATGTCATTAGATTTGCTTGGTTATGAATCAAAATATTTCTTTGTCCATCATATCTTAACATTTTCAGACTTTGTCTGCTTTTATTTGGACGTCCTTTAGGCTTTCGGTAGTGGAAACTGATTAAAATTTTTTTTAAAAAAAGGTTATTAAAAGTAATTTTCAATTTTAACCCTGAATAGAGCGGTTTTGGTATCTAATTTCAAAGGAACTGAAACGAGCCATTCGAATATGAAATGCATGACGAATGAATGAACAAACCAAAACAAACAACAAAAGAAAGAAAAGGTAGAAGTTTTTAACATCTGCCAAAGCAACAACAACAGCTTAAAATCAGAATTACGAATAGCAGTGTTTGGAGGAAAACGAAACTTTTTTTTACTGCAGCTGTCCAAATGGAAACAAGTGGGTGTGGCATCCTAACAACAATAAAAAAATGCTGATATTGAGCAAACGAATTAATATATCAAAATAATTTTTTTCCAAACGATAGCTTACAGCTTAAATATACATCAAATATCAAAATAAAGATATCGCAAATGTCATCGATTTTTTACATTTTTATCATCCAATGTGCCCTCAATGTGTTTATTTTATTCCTGAAAAAATATATGTTTTAAACAATTTTCTTTCTTTTTTTAGTGTTTGATGCATTTAAAATTAAACATTGTTAATTAATCAATTTTTTTCGGATTCATTTTGAAGTACTTTTGAATTAAAATAAAACAAATAAAGTAATTAAAAAATTTAAAACATACTCCCTCTAACTGTCAAACATTTGACATCAATCAAAGTATAAGAAAGGGGTATTAGGATTATCTTTGTCAAATCCTTCAAGTTGATTTCTTCCGACCCTGCTATTTCATGATAACATGCATTTATAATGTATACATTATTAACTCAATTAATAAGCTTTAAAACAAACATGTTTTAATTTATCTTTTGAATGCAGTGCTAATTTGTAAAACTTAACCACATAACTTGAGATTGAAGATTGACTCACCTATCATTTTGCTTCGAAATTTGAATGCACCAAAACTATGTAATGGCACGCGATTAGTCATAAAAATCATGAGAAGTATTCTTGAGGCTACTAAATTTCAGGATGAAGTTGTACTTTTACTGCGGATCCCAATGATTCCTTCAGACTCACCTATCCCATTCAAACGTTTGCAATTTCCAATTCGCTTGGCATTAGCTATGACTATTAATAAGTCACTAGGTCAAACGATGACAATTTATGGCTTAGATTTAGAAATGTTGCGTGTTCGAGGGTTGGAAAAACCATCGAATTTGTTTATACCCCACAAGGATTAACCAAACATATCGTGTATGAAATGACATTACGATAAATTTATTTTTTATAGATTTAAAAAAATATATCTTTTAATAACAATAGATCAAATTTCATCTTTTTTTTACCCTTTAATTAAAACAAGTTTAAGTTTTTATTCAAC
>JAOUZG010015698.1:423725-445143 GCA_026289955.1 Argiope argentata | reverse complement strand
GATGGTTTTATACTATAAGATTCTGGTAGAGATTTCTTTACATATGTTGATTTACGTAAAAAAATTATAGAAATGTTTTAAAAGAATTTGTTTATCTTGATAGATTTTTATCCCTTCACTCGGAGTGTGAAGGAATAAAAAAAACACTCGAAGAAATTACTAATGTCAGCAGTTTTACACAACTTATGTAGCATTAATTAAATAAAAGAGGTGAAATTGGATCAATAAAGATTTTTTTTTTACCTCGACATTTTAAGTAATAATAACTAAGCGAAATTTCAATGCCTTTTGGCTATAATATTCAAAAATATTATTTCATGCAATAATATTCCAAAATAATATTGGTGCATTAATTAATATTAAACCGCTTTAAATGTTTTAAAAATTATGTTTTCACTATAAGTTTAATTGTTGTACGATTTTTCACCGAATATTAATAATTGTTTGAATATGGTTCGTAAGATTATCTTCATTGCTAATTAAATCCATTTTATTCTCAATCAAATATTTAAGCCTGGTTTTTGTCCGTGTGCCCTTCTACATTACTCAAATAACTTACAGAATTTAACACTAAAGTATGAAAATAAGTGCATGATTTTATAGTGCTAGGATTTTAGATTTTCCTCCCTCTCTGTTTAATTTTAAACACAAGATGATTTTTATTTCAAGATTTGATTTATCATGCAAGCATTTTATGTGCACATAAATTATTGAAGAATTTTTCTTTTACTTTCGAATTGTGTTTTTCTTATGTAAAAAGAAATTACGATATTTTAAAAATAAAGTATCATAGATGGATAAATTTCGTTATTTTGATATTTAGTAATTACTAAGATTGAGATTTTAGATTTTTCTTCTTTCGCTCTTGGATGTTAAGCATAATATCATTTTTATTTGAAAATAAATCAGTTGTATGGGTAAATTGTGTGTGAAGGAATTATTTAGAGAATTTTCATAAATTTTAAGATTGTGTATTTCATAATAAAAAAGCAATTTTCCTTATAGTCAATAAACGGTAAGAATAATAAAGATAAGTAATAATAATAAGTAATCCATAAAATATTAAAAATCTCCTTAGCTGTGCATTTATATCCTAGAATCAGCTTAAATATGCAATTTTTAAATGGAAAATTAATGCAATTTCATTAATGACATGTATGATTTTCCTTGGTGAAAAAGATGTTATATATCTAAGATATAAATTTTTTCTCTCAGGTACTTTATCTTTTTCTATATATTTTTACGACTTATAAGTTTTACGCTTTCTTCATTTCGCATATTTCTAAAGGCACATGATAATTTATTCTTTAGAAACGTGATACATCAATCATTTCATATATATATATATATATATATATATATATATATATATATATATATACTATAGATAGATAGATAGATAGATAGATAAGCTCTTTATGATCATAATTAATGCATAATGCGAAATCCTTCATTTTTTTACATCGATCCTTTTGAAAATTAAAGTTAAATCCCTAATTATAAAAATGCTTCATTTTTGATATGCTTAGTCACTTTTTATAATATTGTTAAATAATACCAGTGAATCTTTGGATTTAAAAGAAAAAGTTAAATTATTCAGTATTTATTTACATTTTCAATAAATTTATCTTTACATTACTGCAAATATCTATATCCATAGAAGGGGGTGGGGAGGCTAATACCATAGGTCCGGGAATTTTGTCATTCCTACTATTCAATAATTTGCTCTAATATTTAGATGAGATCAAACCTTTTATTTTACTGCAATTAATTTTGTCGTTTTAGATGAACATAGTCATATTTAGTTATAATATCTATAAAATCTGTAATGCCTATTCAATTCTATATGAAGTTGCACAACTTCAGTTTTTTCCTGTAAATAGAAAAATTATAATTTCAGTTACTTTAAGTTACGTAATAAAAATTTGAAAACGAGCGGTTTTTTTTTTTTTTTTTTCAAGATGTCTGTAATACATTTAAGTTTGGAATCCATATTCAGATTTTCGTCTTCTCAATAAAATTGAATATAAAATCGTAGCAAAAATTTATAGAATACTTAATTGATAAATAAAGAAAATTGTGAATGAAAAAATATAGGTTAATAAAGTTTTTTTTTCATTTGGGGACACAGTTTTAAAAAACTTCTTCTTACTGTGATTAATAAACCTTAAAATTAATAATTCAGAAGCCGGCAAGCACCATTATTGCCGTGGCAACCATAACCGCTAGTTTTTGTTTATTTGCTATCAGCTGGTAAATTCGATTTCAGAAAATATTGTTGTGGTAACGAAATATGCTACGCAAGATGATTAGTAGATATTTTTACTTCTGTTTTGAAATTGATCGCATATAACAGTTGTGTTTTCTATACTGGGTAAGAATGGCTATTAAATTTATCGCTTTATTTTTTTATTAAAAAATTTATGTATTAAGTAATATTTATTTTCTATTTAAAGAGTGCTGATTAATTAGAATTGCTTGTTATATTTTTCTCAAATATAAAATAGGTTTTTTTGTCAATTCTGAAATTTGTATGAGCAAAATAATCTTCATAAAACAATTGGTTTAGCTTGCATTTGTGTGTCTTATAAATATAGTTTTAGTAAGAATTCTTCATTGAAAATTAATTTTTCTTGTAAACATTTATGAAATAGGGCATAAACTAGGCATTTTAAATGATTGCGACATTTTTATTAATATTTTATCATTGTTTTTTTAGTGTAGATTTTGTAAAGAGGATTCTAAGTGTAATATATTTTTGTTTTTTTAACTTTTCTACAGTGTAACAGGATTTAAAGGAAAGAAGAAAAATTGTTATATTTACACTCTTTAGTATTATTCAGGAATAAAAAAAAACTTTGAAGATATAAGTCTTGAGATTTTCTGAAGTGAATTAATTACTTCAAAGTTTCTCTTATCAACTGCCATGATAAAAATTTGAATGACATAAACTTAAATTTAGCTCTGTGATTTTTAAACTTAAATGGAAATTTGGTTAATTAATTTTGATCAAAATATAAGTTTCTTTGGTTGCACAAAATTCTAACTTAAACAAATATTGAAATTATCCTCTGAATCATTTGAAAAATTGTTTTATGGCATTTGTTTTTAAAAAAATGCCATAAAACAATTTTTCCTCAATTTTTTTTAAATATTAGATATAAAATTTAAATATTAGATATAATAAACAGATATAAACAAAATTGAGGAAACAAAATTTCCTCAATTTTGTTTATATTTAACACCCCCAGTTGTGAATTCAATCTAAACAGAAGCAATGCAACAAAATTCCAACAAAATTGAATGAAATAAGAATCATAATTTTAAATTGAGAGTATCAAAATTTTTATTTAAAAAGTTTTTTTTACATCAGTAAATTATTTCTAAATTTATAATAAATTTCAAAATGTGGTGCATGTTTTCTGAAATTTAACCTATATTTTGGCATTGTTCATTGTGTTTAAATTGTTCTTTTCCATTTATCCTAAATTTAACTATACATTTGCTTCTTTGTTTTAATTTTTTTCTAAAGGGGGAAAAATGATATCTATTAGCCAGTATTTTTTGTAACTATATGCTTTATCTATTGGTCACTGCACTGAAATCTTCTTCATTGTATACTTCTCAAAAATTCACTTGTTGCACTATATTAATGAATTTTTAAAAACTTCTTTAATCAAGTCCATGAGCCTACTATACAGATATATCAGCCTGTCGTATTACAATTATCTGGAGTCTTACTGGTCAATTTGTTATGGTATCTAAGAATATCTTAATGCAAATGAGATTTTTAATTACATTTAGAGGTGATGGCAGTACTAATTGATAATAAGACAAATCCATTTTTGTCTTAATTGTGTAAATAAAATTATAATTATTAAATTATTTATAAATTTTTTAATTATTATTATAAATAAACTTTTTATAAAGAAATTATATCTAATTTATTAATAACAATGAATTTTTTATAAATTAAATTATCATAAAAGAATTATTACTACTGGCATTGAATTCATATTAAAATTTAATGCCACAAAATTTTTTATGTAATTTCTGATTGCATTTCATTAAATATATTTTAAAACATATTCTTATGAAAACATACATTGGTACACAATGTGATTACTGAAATATAATTATTTTTGCCTTTTAGAAGCAATTACTCTATTTTGAAGCTAGTTTTTGATAAATTTAAACGTAAAAATTTGCATTACCCGTCTGTTTAACAGTTTTTTTTATTGCCTTTATAAAAAATGAAATGGTTTATAAAAATAAAATAATATTTTAGAAATTTTAAAGTATAATTTCAAAATATGTTTTAATGATTTTAATTACTCAAAAATTAGGTTTGTAGTAATGAATACTGCTGAAATTATTCAAGTATTAAAAGGCCATTCCAGTGATGTGATGGGATGTGACTTTTTTGATGACTGTCTGGCAACCTGTTCAAGTGACAAAAGTGTTCGACTGTGGTTCCTGGAACCTGAGGAAGCAGAAAATGACCAGAAAAGAAAAATTCATTTTCGTGAAGCTGAATTTTCTCCTCTGTTAGGTCATACATATGGGGTGAATTGTGTTCGTTTCTCTCCATTTGGTACTCTCTTAGCATCTTGTTCAACTGATGGTAGAGTAATTTTCTGGAATGTTCAGGTTTGTGACTGATGCAACTATGAATTTTAATGTAAAAAATTATTTAGAAGTTTATTTGGAAAGTTGTAAACTTCAGAAGTTAAATCATATTTTAATTCCATGTTCATGTATGAAATGTGAAATAGCCTAATATTTTGTTAAAACATAATTTATATGATAAGCTGATGGATTGTTATGCATCAGCTTAGTTTGCAGATTATCATTTGAAATATTTTTTAATCCATAACTCAATTTCAGAAACTGGATGAATTTGCTATCTGTTGAATAGATTTTGATCCAATTTATATCTCCTTTGTGATGCTTAAAAGTTTCTATACTTATTAACCTTTATGCGTTTTTTAAACTGAGAAAACCATTATTTAGCTGCATCCTATTAAAGAGTATAGACTTTATTTCCCAAATGTTTTCCCATTGTGCAAGTGTGGAAGGTTCAATTTACCTGAAAAAAACATTTAAAATATTTTTAAAAATGAATAATGTATGCTTTTTAGGATGAAAGATAATTAATTTAATTTTTAAGCTGTGCAAAAATAAAAATACTAAGAATTATCTGACCACCGAAAATTCAATAATGGAAAAGAGATTATGTATTATGATTTGTTGTTTGCTTTCCATTTGTAATTTATGCAGATGATAAATTGCTTTGAATTAAAGGCAATAAATAAATCTATTATTTCTGACCCCTTCATTATAATGTGCCTTATCATAACATCTAATTAATATGTAACAACTAAAAATTAGTATGAGAGCTATTGACTTTTTATAAATTGCATTAGAAATTATATTTATAAAAATAACTTAAAGAAGTTAAATGGAAATGAAAAGCTTAGATATTTCTAGGACAGTTATCTAAGCATTGCAAACTACCCAAATAATTTGTGTTGTGGCCATATCTCACTGAGTTACGAGTTTTATATATGTATGCTTGTTTTAATTTTATATTTCTCTTTTTATTAAAAGCTATCTTTCTTATCAAATTCTTATAATTTTAAAAGATTGGGCTTTTATTTTTATTATGTCTATTGTATATTTTAGTTTTTAACAATGCTTGAAATTTTTTAGCTCTCTCTCTCTCTCTGTGTGTATATATATATATATATTCTTTGTTTCTTTATTAAAAAGTACAATACATTTTTATGAGGCACAAAAGTTCTATCTTCAAAAGAGTTGATTAAAGTACTTTTCCTCTTCTTTATGTTTAGATAATAAATCTGAAATATTTATGATTCAATCAAAATTCTTTTATATGTCTGCATGAAAAAAGATTAAGTTTTATAATTCATTATTCTTACTTTCATTTACTTTTACATTGCGGTATTAAACCAGTGACTCAGATTTTGTTTCATAATATTTAAAATTAATTTCAAACTATGTAAATATAATATTCTGCACATTGGAGTTATATTTTTGCTTGTAGTTGAATGAATTTTTAAATATTAGAAGTTGTATTTTTGTCTATAGTTATTGATGATTACATCAATGTAATATTCAAAAGAAAAATTAAAAATAATCCTAATTTACATTTTTAATGACTATATGTGTTCTAAAATACTCATTTTTCTTCTCTTATTATTTTAAAAAGGATGGACAAAAGTTGGATGAAATACAACATCTGGAAGGTCCGCCTGTTCGTGTCTGCTCCTTCTCATCCACTTCTGCTATGTTTGCAACTGGTGGGGATGATGAAAAAGTAGTATTGTGGGATATTGCTACAAAATCAGTAATTAGGTAATCAACATCATCAGAAGTATTTTGTCTTTTAGTTTGATTCATTTAAAGTTCATATAAGTTCTGTGATCCAAAGAATTAATTTTGTTATAATTTTGCTGATGTTTCAATTCATATTTGTAGAATATTAGAAGCTCATGAAGCAATGATATCAGCTATAACCTTTACTCCTGATGGTGCTTTTCTGTTATCTTGCTCTACTGCTGGTGATATTATGCTGTGGGATGCTCGATATGGCCATGGGAAATGTTTATGCTCTGTCACAAATGCTCATGATCTTGGCATTCTTGGTTGTGATTCTAGCCCCCAATATGAAGCTGTATGTGAGTATATTGAATATTACTTGAGTTTAGCTTGATTTCTGAAAATTTTATAAATATTAGATGATATTGAAGTTTATTTCAGTATATTTTATGAATAAAATTTTCCTTCTAATGAAAGCTTGATACCTTTTGTGTTATAAATAGCTTGATACCTTTTGTGTTTAACTTATTAATGTTATCCCTCTTTTGCACTTTTTAAAAATTCCAAAGGAATAACTACATAATTCTTGTGGAACTACTTTTATTAGTTATTGCTGTTACTAAACTGAAGGAACGAACAAAGAATAATAGTGAGGAAACATTAAAGACAGAATTGAAAATATATGCTAAGTAATACTTAGATATTTTTCAATTTTCCCTTTACTAGCCCTAATTATAATGTTAAGTTTAATGTTTTGATGAAAATCAAGAAGCAGTTATTTCAAAGAGGCATTTTATATTTATGAATTTTATACATGTATATATATATTTTTAATTGTTTATTTCTTTTTTGGCATTTTTGTAGTTTTCTTTTTTATTCTGATTCAATATTTTCCTTTGTATTGGCTTTTATTATATATTTAGTTTTGATATCAATTTATATGTCGCTTTTATATCTAAATTATGACATATGCAATGCTCTTTTTTTTTTCACTCACTTTGCTACATTTTACAAGCAACAAAATCTCATCCAATAATTACCTATTTAACTATCATACACAACTACAGTAAACAATTTGGATTCTGGAGAACAGCCATATTTTATATCTAGATGTAATTAAATATTAACTGTGTATATTAATTTCTATTAATTTTATGATTTTTTAATTTCTGCAGAAATGTATATAGTCTGACAACAATTTGTATGTTTTTCCCCTCTTGAGCAACTGTTTAGCCTGAATGATAACAATAATTTTTAAAAATTCAATTTCAAGTGCTGTCTGAGAAGAAGACATCTTGGATTTTTCATAATATTGAAGTGCGTATTTGGCTTTTCCTCCCAAACAAATTAAAATACATGACTTATAAAAGTTTTAATTTTCAGTCAAATTTTCCATGTGATTCACAAAATAAAAAGTTATTACTTAGTTATAGGTTACGATATAATTCTTTAAATATCAGTGAATTTTATATACTATATCTATCATATTTAATATTTTATTTTCCTATTTTAAATTGAGTAAGGTATTTCCAGAAAGTAAAATACTTATAAAATCATTTCAGCTGAAAATGGCTTCCTTACTGGAAATTATACTGTAGCAACATGTGGCAATGACGATTTTGTGAATATTTGGTCTGTAGAAGCTTGTGCAACTAAAAGAATTTCTCTTATTATGAAATTAGAAGGACACACTGGAAATGTTATTGCTTGTCGATTTTCTTACGATGGATTGGTTTTAGCTTCAACGTAAGGAGTGTGCACATTATTTTTGTTTACATTACATTAAGGAGTGTGTACATTATTTTTGAAATTTTGCATGAAATTCTGAAGAAAGTGATTTTTTTTTTCTGTTACAGAGGTGGTGACAGAGTTGTTTTCCTATGGAACCCGGTAAATATTTTTACTTATATATATGTGTATTCAGCACTGCTCCTCTTTCTTCTGCTGTTTCATTCTATGAATAAATTTTTCCAATACTGGGAGAGAAAAAAGGAAATATTTTATAAATGTAGCACTTTGCTTGATGTAAGATAAGCATGGATTAATTAAATTTATATTTCGTTTTGGAAATGCATTTAAAGAAGTTTTACAGATATGAGTGTTTATTAATTGATTCTATAGTTTTTATTTTGGACACAAACCTGTAAATTTTTTTATCATGTGCCTGTGATTTTTCCTTCTTTTTCTTGCATTCATATCACCATCTGCAGGTAAAGTATGCTCTGATACCTTTTTATAGCTCCTTTTCCTTATTTGGTCAGTATTTCTCTGTTCTCCATTTTCTAAAAAGTGGCATTTTGCTTAACATTATTTGAACACATGTGAATTCAAGTATGAAATTCAAATACAAGCTTAATTAATGAGTTGCAGCAGCAAAGTATATTTTCAAATACTATCAATAAATATCAAAGAAGCAATATTTTGTGTTAATGTGGTTGGTTGTTTAAATATTTATTTTTAAAACTAAACAGTTTTTTCAAATTATAATAAATTTTTGTCTTCTTGATACTGTTATTATTTTTTGTGCATTATTTCTAAATTTTTTTTCTATCATTCTTCTGCTAACACTGGATAAATTTATTATTGACATATATTTTAAAAGGCTAGATCATTTATTTCACATTTTGAAACAGAAGTAAAATTCCAATGTTTGTTTAAATATTTCTAAAGATTTTTCTCTTGATTTGTTCTTCAACAGAAAACTGGAGAAGCACTACAGAAGCTAGAAGGACACAACAGGTAATGCACTTTCGAAACTATTTTTCATTTTTATTAAAATTTTGTCTAATTTTCATCCAACTTCTTAAAAATGATGATAATATATGTATATATCGTGTACTCGCTTATGATACACGTATTCTTTTACTGTGATTGAAAAAAACTACTCTCCTTGAAAACAAACATAATATTTATTTCTACGACAAGACAAGCTATTCTATTTACAAATTAAATTTAAGTTACTGCATTTACGATATGAGCCAGATCTGAATCATTTTTAGCAGTTGTTTTTCAACGCTTCTCACCATATCCAAAAAGTCTTAATTCCAAAGCCGAGTTGAGTTGTTAATGGCTTATTCAAAGATCGTGGATTCACGTGACACTCCCACCTTTTGGGTTTTTCTTTTCAAGAAAATTCAAAATATTCTTTAATTCAAAGCAAAAAGTTCACAAGTCCAGTCTTTTGGGAGCTTGAATCTTACGGCCGAAACGGGTTTTCATGGTATTTAGGTTTGGTAGAGAAGTTTTGTCCGATTCTGGTAGCTTCTCAAGATGCTCCACATGCTGCTGTTGTACGTCCTCTTCCTTTTCTTCTTCAATTTCAGATGCTCTCTTTTCTGGTACATTCTCTACTGAAGGCGTTTGAACCTCAAGGACAAAGAGACGTTGTACAGGTCTCAGAAATTCGCCGTTCTTCGTTTTTACTTTAACAAGGCGAACTGAGCCATCTTTACCAGGGAATATTTCTGTTATTTTCCCCAGAGGCCAATTCAGACGTTTTTGATTGGGTACTTCGACTTCTCCCACCTTGAAATCGTGAATTTTTATCTTTTTCTTAGTTTGTTGCCTCAACTGACCCAAATATTCCAGTCGGAATCGGCTTCTAAGATCTTCTTGCAGTTTACACCTATACCGCCATCGCTTGCGAAGATACTGGGAAGATAATCCCAAGTGGTCATGATGTGAAATTCCATTTTCTCTCCTCTCTCTGAGGAATGACGATGGTGTTAAAGGTTCCAAATCATCGTGTTCAGAAACATAGGTAAGAGGTCGTGAATTTACTATGTCTTCGCAGTCGCAAAGAATCGTATTCAATTCTTCGTAATTCAGGCATGCTCGGCCTAGAACTTTCTTCAGAAGTTCTTTTACTAAGGCAATGAGGCGCTCCCACCATCCTCCCCACCATGGAGCTGAGGGTGGTATGAATTTCCAAATGATTTCGTTATTTTTCCCTTCTTCTTCTATTTGTTGCCAGTCAATGCAATGGAATAGTCGACTTGTTCCAACAAAGTTTGTTCCATTATCCGAGTATATTACAGCAGGTCGTCCACGCCGTGCAATAAAACGTCTCAAGGCTAGTATGAAATTTTCTGTTGACAGCGAGGAAAGAAGTTCGAGGTGGATCGCTCGAAATACAGCGCATGTGAAGAGTGCGACCCATGTTTTGGTACCGTCTTTTAAAAATAGTGGACCAGCCATATCCACCCCAGTAACCTCAAACACACCTGCATTTTTCACACGGTCTTCTGGTAAAGGAGGTACATTCGTTTCTACGGGTTTAGCGTTGAAGCGCTTACAGCGGACGCAGCTGTTTAAATTTTTTCGAATGGACATCCTTCCTTTCAGAATCCAGTATTTCTCTCGGAGAAGGGCCATCAGGATTTGAATTCCACAATGCATCAGAGTTCTATGTTTGTACATGATCAACTTCCCCACAGCTGGATGTTCCCCTGGCAAAATCACCGGGTACTTGAAGTCTTCTGTATCTTGACGATAAATAGTGCGGGTCTTAACTCTCAGTAAGCCATTTCTATCGGCTATGACATTTAAAGAAAGCAACCTTGGATCTGAAGGTCCATTGAACACATCTCTCTGGATCAACAGCATGAATAGATGCTCGGCTTCTTTTATCTCAAAACAAGTAAGAGTTGGGGAATTCGAAGCATTTCTTTTCCTGGCATTATTGCAGAATCTGCAAATCCATGCAAGCATGCGAACAGTTTTCAAATGAGAAGAGAATGATCTGTAATACCAATCATCTGGGTTATGGGTTTGGTTATGAACTGACAATATGGTTTTCCGTTTTTCAGTATTTATCAGTTCTTCATCTATTTCTTCTGTACTACATGGCCAATTTTCTTCATTTTCATAAAGCCACATAGGTCCCTTCCACCATTTTAAATTAAAAAATTGCTCCGCTGAACAACCTCTGTTGGAAAGGTCTGCCGGATTTTGTGTGCCGGGAATATGTCTCCAATTTTCAACATTTGTAATGGTGCGTATTTCTTGCACTCGGTTCCACACAAATGTTCCCCAAGGCGCATTTCTTTTTATCCAGGTAAGTGCTGTCGATGAATCGCTCCAATAAAATATCTTCAGATTTGGTATTTTTAGATCTTCTGTAATTCTTGAACTCAACCTAGCACCAATACAACACGCCAGCAGTTCAAGACGTGGTATTGTTAACTTCTTTAAAGGCGAGACTCTAGCTCGAGACTGAACAAAACTAACAAACACTTCATCACGGACCTTCACTCTTAGGAAAATGCAGGTGGCATACGATTTAGCACTTGCATCACAGAAGACATGAAGACTAGCGGTTTCTTCATCATCTTTACTTAGTTTCATCCACCGAGGTATTCTGACCTCTGAAAGATTCTTTATACCCTTCAGCCATTTCCAAAATCGCTTTGATAGGCCTTCTGGCAGGGCATCATCCCATTTAAGTCCAAGATTCCAGGATTCTTGAAGTATAAACTTTGGAATGATGGTTACGGGAGAAGCTATACCTAAAGGGTCAAATATACTCTGAGTCAAAGAAAGCAGACTTCTTTTAGTAAGACCCAGGTTTTCATCTTTCGGACAGTTTATGATGCAAGACAGAGTATCTTGCTTTAGGTCCCAGTTTAGGCCCAATAAAGGTACAGTTTGGTGTTTGTCGGGTTGATCAATAATTTCACATGAAGAATTTGACTGCCAGCCTCGTAGATTGAATTTTCCTAAAGACATCAATGCTTGAGATTCAACAATAAATTTATTAGCTTCATCTGTATTCTTCAAACTGCAGACACAATTATCCACATAAAATGAATTCTTCAAAATTTCGCCAGTATTCAAAAGCTCATCAGGGGCTTTCTCCAAATGATAATTCAAAGTTGCCGCTAAAAGAAATGGACTGCAAGTGACACCAAACACAACTCTGCGATGTCTGTAGATTTTCATTCCATTGTCATCAGTTTTCCATAAAAATCGCAGGTAATCCCTGTCCTTCTCCCTGATTCCGATCTGAAGAAATGCTTTCTCAATATCTGATGTTATTCCAACAGGAAATTTTCGGAAACGATTTAGTAGGGAAGGAACAAGCTCAATTAAATTAGGACCACTTTCTAAGCAGGTATTCAGTGAGGGTGCACCCTTTATACGTGCGGATGCATCGAAAACTGGCCTCACTTTTGTAGTACTGCTGTTCTCTTTAAATACAGGTCTGTGTGGGAGATAGTGAACATTTAATTCTTTTTTATCTTCTATCTCTTCAATAACACTGTCAGCAATCCATTTTTTAAAAACATCTGCATATATTACAACCTTCTCGGATTCTACAAGTTTTTTATAAACAGATGAAAGTCGTTTCTCAGCCATTTGTCTGTTGTCAGGGAGCAGGGAAGATTCTAACACCCAAGGTAAGGCGACTTCGTACCTTCCTTCCTCATTAATTGTCAGAGAGTTTCGAAAATACTCTAAAGTATCTTGATGTATTTCATTCTTCTTTTTCGATTCAGCAGGATCAGTAATTCCAATGGTTTCTAACTTCCATAAGTCACTTATATTACATTCTTTTATAAGTAAGTTTGTCACTGTCATGCTTATAGAATCTGAAGTGCTTGGTACTTTTCCCATAAGTGTCCAACCAAGCAAAGTCTCAATAGCAGTTAAAGCGCAAGTTAAATTGAGGATTTTTCCAGTCATCAATTTTCCTGCTATATCAGCACCAATTAGCAAATGGATTGTGGATGAAGAACAAGATGATAAACATTCTTGATCCGTTAGATGAATTCTGTTATCCTCAAGTTGCTTTGACCAGAATCCGGAAGGTATCTGGCAAATTTCGGCACATATTTTCTCTTGATCAAATGCGTTAAAAGTGCAATGATAATTCTTTTCAAAATCACTTACAAAAATCTTATATTCTGAATGTTTCTGTGGATTTTGAACCCCTCCAAACAAAGTATGAATAAGAGTAGTCTCTTTTAATGCAGGATACTTCATTTTCTTAGCAGCTTCTTTCGTAATATAAGATTTCTGACTCCCCGTGTCTATGAGAGCCCTCACAGCAAAATCCTGTTTTTCTCCCCGTAGAATCACGACTAGGGTTTGTAGAAAAACATTTGTAGAACATGTGGGATTGGTCAAAGTGTTGAACTGTCCAGAATTGATTGAACTGTCCGCTGCTTCTTGAGTGTTAGAAGACTCAATGGTCTTTCTATCAGGGCACATAACAGCATGATGTCTTTGACCACAGTTCCTGCAATGCACTTTAACCCTGCATCGCTTTGACACATGTCCATTACTAAAACATCTGAAACAGCAGCCTCGTTTCTTCAATCGCTGCATTTTTTCATTAAAATCCAAATTTCGTGCAGTATGACATTCTCTGGATTCGTGATTGTTCTTGTCACAAAATATACACTTCAAAATAGAGTTTTGATTTCCTGCAAAAAGATCCGCAGCTGTCGGCAAGTCTCTTTTAAGTTTGATATTCTTGTGACTTTCCTTTAAAGAGAAGCCTTGCATAGCAATGGCTATTCTGTCTTCATTTTCAACTTCATTCTTCAAGAATTTCATCAAACTTTCCAATCGAGATTCTTTCGCGTCATCTGTTCCATCCGCCCTTCTATCATTTCTCCGCCAGGCTCTTAAAATTTCTTCACTTAAACAAGACTCGACCAGGGGAAATAACATGGCCGCATACTTGGCTGTAGTGACACCTAGAGTTTCCAATGATCTCAGTTGGGTTTCCAGGCGGTCATAGACAGTTGACAATTTAACGTGTTTATCTTCGATATTAAAGGCGAGTGTCAATTTTAATAATTCTCGAACATAATACTCAACCAATAAATCATCTCTGCCGAATCTGGATTTTAGACAGTCAATCGCCTTGCAATAATTTCCGGATGTTGGGGGAAAACTTTCAACTAATTCCCTCGCTCTGGAATTCGGGATAGTTGCTTGTACTAAATATTGGAACTTGTCGGTTTCATCTATATCGTCGTCTTCATCAATTTTCTTGAATTGACCCCAAAACGGCAGCCAATCTTTAATTTCACCTCCAAATTTCTTTAATTCCAAACGAGGCAGCTTGAATTTTCTCTTTTCACCACCAACTGAAGATAATCTATCAGCGTTATTAACAGGATAAGTTTTCCGATCGATTAATAAACTCATCCTTTTAAAATTGAGAGAATACTCATCTGCTGAAAGAGATTCCCTTTCGATATCGTATTCCGGTATATCTTCAGACGTCAGAAAAAAATTCAGAATATCTTCATTCAACTGTAAAAGATCATTATTTTTCTCGCTAAGCAGTTGGAAGGTCGCCAAACATTCTAAATCTTCTGAAATATTCACTTCCGCTTTCGCTGACTCATCCAATTTATTATATAATCTAGTAAATGCAGATCTAACAGTTTTCCTTTTAAGCTTTAAAGCTTCCATAATGTTTCTAAAATAGTTATCTTACTTCAAAATATCGATAAATTTCTAATAACAAACAATTTATCGTCAAAATAATTCACTTATCTTTCGAATCGTTGATTTCAAATCACAGTCCTGTCGCGGACGCCATGTCGTGTACTCGCTTATGATACACGTATTCTTTTACTGTGATTGAAAAAAACTACTCTCCTTGAAAACAAACATAATATTTATTTCTACGACAAGACAAGCTATTCTATTTACAAATTAAATTTAAGTTACTGCATTTACGATATGAGCCAGATCTGAATCATTTTTAGCTGTTGTTTTTCAACGCTTCTCACCATATCCAAAAAGTCTTAATTCCAAAGCCGAGTTGAGTTGTTAATGGCTTATTCAAAGATCGTGGATTCACGTGACAGTATAATAACATATAATATATGTATAATAACATATCTACTGTTTTGATTGATTTAAACTTTTTTATTCATTGAAGTTAGTATATTTCACTACTTTAACTTTTCTATTAATACTTCCTCTTAATTAATTGACCTCCTCCCAACGAATGTGCATAATCCTTGAAAATTAATTACTAGATGCTTATGAACATTTTGAGTTTAAAAAATACTTTTAACTCAATATAAAGGTTCTCTACTTTCTAAATTATTTTTTAAAAACATAAACTATAGATTATTAGTGAACTATTTTTGGAATAATTTGCTTGTATCATTATTCATTGATATTTTCTTTTGAAATATGTATTTGACACATAATGAGGAACCCAAATACTCCTTACTCCTTTTTTGCTGATAAATCTCTAGTAGAAGGGATCTTTGTATAAGATATACTATTGCATCTGATTTTTACACATGATATTCTTTTGTTCTGCTATCCTCCATGATTTCTCTAGTTTATTCATACCTGAGCTAATCATTTTTTAACAGATTAAATTTATTTCAAAAATATATTACAGTTAGCTATTCACGATATTAATTTTGCTATTTATTTAACATTTGAGATAATGCAAATCTTATAAAGTTATTCATTATGGTATTCTAAGTAAAGATTCATATAAATTAATAATGATTTAATATTTCCTCAATATATCTATAAACTGAGTACATATTTCTACAACTTTGCAGAAATATTTCAAAATAAGGTTTATTAATTTCTTACAAAAGAAATCGGAGAGAAAATGACTTGAATGATTACAATCCAATAATATATTTATATTTAAATTTAATTGGGAAATGATTTATTTCCAGTTTATTTACTGTTTTAAAAATTGATTTCAGAAATTTGGATAATTGTTGACATTAAATTCTTTGGCTAAAAGGAGATGGAAAAACATAATTAAAAACTACACTCAGATTTACAGATGGAAGTAATTCATTCCATTTCTTTTAATCGTGATTGAAATTCTTTTAATCCTGATCCTGATTCCATTTCTTTTAAATCTGATTGAGGTCGAAATCAGTGAGAAGACAGGTTGATTTTTTAAAATTCGTTTTATTCCATTTCGAGAGGTACGCTGTATGTACAAGCTGCTCGGACAAGGTATGTCCACTCACAGCGCGTAACAAAAGTAGAAGATAAAAAAAGGAATGTCACATTTATCCCTGGTTTTATATACCATGAGTTTCTCATAAATCTGACACGTGTAGAATTTTGACAGAAATTCACACACGTGTTGACCTTGACAATAGAAACGCAGATATTCTTTAAAAAAATAGGTTTACATCAGGAATTCTATCCCTTCTCTCGGCACGTGGACCCAATGATGCAGTATTTTTACAATCCTTTATTTGATTTAATTAATTAGAAAAAGTGTAATTGGATCAGAAAATAAGAGAATATTTTAGAATGGCTTTAATATAGGCTGAATTAAGCTAAAAAAGAAAGAAATTAGGATTAAATGAAATTTTAAAATAGCATTACATATATATTCATTGTTTTCAATTTAGGTATATTTTACTGTGAGGATTTCTGAAATTTTATACCGTAACCTGTAAAACACTATATCATTACAGAAATACGAAAATTTAGATCTCTACTTTCATATTCCAATAGTTCTTTTCACTTCTTCTTAAATGAAGTTTACTAAAAGAAAATATTGTAATCGTCTAAAAATGCGAATTTGGAGTTTTGACGAATCTCTAAATTTTGCCGAAAACTGCCTTTCTGGAATTTTGTTTTCCTATCTATAAACACGATGACTCACAAATGCTTTAAGTTAGACGGATTAAACTTGCTAAATGGTTTTTAACTAAAGCTTACAGATTTCTATCAAATTTTATATTCAATCCATTGACTGCAATTCTGTTTGTCCAGCTGTATAAATACAAGGGAACACAATAATTACTAAACGAAAAGAGACAAATGAATTGCATTGTATTCACCTTTACTGAAGTGTAGATCTTTATCAAATTTGGGGTTATATCTGTTACAGGTAAACTTTTATTAATTTGTACTTTTGCTTGCACGTAAAAGCGATAACTTAAAAAAACAATGATTCAAATTAATGAAATTTAGTGTGTGATCTTTTGATTCCAATTACAGTTCTGAGTCAAATTTCCCCGTCAGTCGGCCATGCGATAAGACGTCCAAATTAAATAGCAAGTTTTCTGTTTCTTGTTGATTAATTGCATTCTAGTGATTTACTGCGTTTCCTTTTTTTTTAAAGGAAAGTCATCATATATCATATGTTAACAAGCTCTTTCGCTGTATCTGTTCGCCAATGATATGCTGTTAAACATACACAACCACCTTTTTTAAAAAAAATTTTTTTACTATGAAACACTCAACAGTTATGTGTAGGATTCTAAAATTAAAATACTGAGAACTCATGGTGCTAATACCCTTACAAGACATTATGCAAGGAAGATTCTTTTGATCTCTTCCGAAGATTCAATCTGAAATCTTCTTTGAAAAAATATTACGATTCAAATGCTTCTGTGTCATGACACACGAATTCCATTTTTCTCTTCCTCTTTCTTCTTACAAAAACACATATAAATACATGCTGTGTACTTCCTGTGTTGTTATTTTTTGATCTGTTGACCTATAAAATCTTACTTTACTGTTTTTCCCTTAAAAAAATACTGATCAAAATACTTAGAAACATCTTTGGACTTTGAGTTTCAATATAATATAGTTGCAAATGAATTTCAAATTACTTTTGATCTTTAGCAGAAATTAATTACACATTTTGACAGTAAAAAATTATTAATTATTTTGCTTTTGAAAGCAGATTTGATTAGGTAAGACTTACTATAAAACATTTTAAGAAGAGAAATAAATGTTTTGGAATATATGTGCTAAATAACCCCTAATGAGATTAATATTTAAGACTAACAATTCTATTTAAATTTTATTTTCTTCTTCATAAAAAATGATTTATTTAAATAAAGTAGTTTAGACTGTCATCAGACAAACAGCGATGCATAGTTTTATGTAATATACTTTTATCTTCATGGTCTTTGATTTTTTTCAAGATAAAAATTAATAATCTTTAGATTTGGAAAAGTTTTGGTATAGTAATATACCAAATAAAGTTTTTTTAATAAATATTATATGTGTTTTTACGTTTAATTTTTTCAATATACTATGTGTATATTATAGGTATGTCACTTGTTGTGCTTTCTCTAATGGATCCCTTTTAGCAACTGGCTCAAACGATAAAACTGTTATGTTGTGGACTTTAGACAGGGAAAAAATTTTAAATTCTTTAGATAATCCTTCCTCTATTAAAGAAAAAAACAGCTTATGTGGTCCTCCCAAGAGGAGCTTTTTGCTGTGGACTGTTGAAGATGTCATAAATTGGTTGAAATCTTTGAAACTAGATGAATATATTCAAATTTTCTCTGCAAATTCTATTGATGGGAAAGAGCTTATGTATTTAAATCATGAAAATCTTTCAAGTATTTTGAATATTGGTAAGTTCCTAAATAGTTTTATTTGTTTTGATTGCTATGTAATGTATGCTATGCATGCTTGTTATTGTTATAATTTTCCCTTTGTAAAGTAAAAGTTAAAAATGCTGCTAAATTCCAAACCCCTTTTATTTCTGCTATTATTTATGAGCATCTGTGATGTTTACAAAAAAAAAATATGTTTATCAACAATTGCAAATGATAAAACTACACTGATAAATTACAATTACCCTTTTAAAACTAAAATGATGTGCTTAAGTATCATTTAAAAATAAGTTTTGATATGTTTGTATATTTAAAAATGATGAATACATGTTAAATGATTTCATATATAAAAGAACTAATAATATTGTGGATTTTCTAAATTACCATTTCTTTTAATTCTAATTTATCATTTCTTTAGTTATTCATTTTGCGTGATTCACAATTTTCTTTATAAACTGATAAAATCTTGGTTTGTAATATTATATGGTGTGTGTTTTTATAAATGTTTAAAAATGCCGATGTTTAAGTCGTTTTTAAGCAATTTTTTGTTCGATTTTTAATTTGACATTCTCTTTAAATAAAAATCCCTATGATAAGCCCTCTGGCGCTTGGCTGTTAATAAAAATCCCTGTGATATAGCTGTTTTTCATATATTATGTTCCTTCATTTTTAAATATAAAGTTTCTTTGTGAAATGTGTAGATTTTAAGCTGTAATTTATTTTAGAATTTCAAAGTTAATTCTTCAAATTTTAGTGAAATTTAAATTTATTTTAATACTTTTACTTAATGTTTTACCAGATTTTGCTAGGAATTTTATGGGATGGAATTTAAAAAAACTCAATAATACTCTAGTTTTCGGTGCAGTATATCCTAGAAAAAAAATCTTGCGCCAGAGATTGTCACGCTTTAAATATAATTTTGCTTAAACTCAAAATTTATACTAATTTATAATTTTTCAAAATTGCACATTTTCTTTCTATCTTTTAACAGATAGTTTGGGACAAAGGAACAAAATTCTTCGCGCGATTCAATGCTTGAAGAATCCTTTATGGCAGCATGCTGTGTCGGGCGTAGAAGATGAAATGGGACTTAATGAATTTTGTTGTCCAATTACACATGAGGTCATGAGAGATCCAGTTGTGGCGGCAGGTACTTTAATTATTTTTGTTAAATTATTTTTATAATCCTTTATTGTAGTTTTTTAGAATTTATTCATTTTAACTGCTTTTCATCTTTTCATTTCATGAATAAATACAGCTCTAAATTTCCATTAAATTATCCTCCTTTAAAATTTGTTGCATTAAATTCTAAATATCTCTTACAATGCTAAATATCTCTTACAATGTTAAATATCTCTAACAATGTTTTTTTGTTGTTGTTGTTCTTTTATATAGATTTGAAGTATTGTCCTTATCAGAAGATCTATATTTTACAATCGTTTTTATTATTTTGGGGATTTTAAATTAGTCATATTTTGAGTTTAACGTTGCCTATATGCTTATTAAAAGTAATGAGATTTGCTTGCTTTAAATAGTGAAATAATTTTGCAAAATAAGAACTCCTAGTTGCCACACCCATTAGTGAATATAAATGAAATTTTGGATAAATGTATTTCAAAATATGCCATCAAATGTGAGAGAAAAATCAAAAGCTGTTAGTTTAACTCTTACAGCTACAAAGTTTCGACATCAAATTCAAATGGCAATATCCATTGTAATGTATTGTTGATTGATCTGTGCTTTGAAAAACTGTAAATGACATTGATACAATGCTATTAGTAACCATAATCCTAAGATACTGGCGAAAAAAATATAGAAACAATAAATAATAACACTGAAACACTACATACTGATGAATGGACAGCAAATCTACCAACTGTATCTGATTTTTAAATCGCTTTTAGACCTAAAGATCCAGAGGTTTCCTTGCCACAGTTTTTGCATATTTCTTATCCACACTCTTCTTTATTCAAAGTATAATCATGTGTGTAGGTAAATAGGTGGAACATGTGCAAGGATAATTAAAATATTTCCCTTTGGTGGCTTTCTCTGACCATATTGATTATTTCTGCATATCTTTGCCTGTGTCTTAAACTATGTTTTTCGTCCTATAAATACTGATTTGTATCAATACCGGTTATAGTTTTTTTCACTAAGAAATCAGTTGGTATTGCATAAAAGTGAATGTTTGCCTTTAAAATTTTAGCGGCTCTGTAGATACAATCATGATGTTTCACTATTATCATAACTGTGAAAACTTAGTTCTTGTTCTCGCTACCTTGAGTGCGTTTATTAATTGTTATGATTTATGGAACTCATTCACTGAGAAAGTATTTTATCACTACTGTTTGTATAATTTGCTTAATACCAACTTTTTGCTAATATAATTTAAGAGCCTTTAAGACTCTTATTTTTATCCAATGAAACTTTTTAAAATCTAGATGCTTAAATTTTTTTTTTGAACATTTACATTTACTTGTGTATGTGTGCTTTTTTACAGATGGTTATAGTTATGAAAAACAGGCAATTGAAGAATGGTTTGAAAAAGGAAAAGACACTAGTCCTATGACAAATGAAATTCTTGCTCATAAAATTCTTATTCCAAATCATATACTTCAACAGTTAATTCAAAAATATAAGACGTAGATAATGTATATATTTGTGAACTGGTTGTAAAATTTTATTAAATTATTTTGGTATATTTTTGTTTTAGCCTTCGCCGTGAGAAAATTTTTTTTATCATATATATA
>JAOUZG010015698.1:364645-423625 GCA_026289955.1 Argiope argentata | reverse complement strand
TATATATATATATATATATATATATATATATATATATTAATATAGACTTCATGTTATTGGTTTTAACGAATTATTCTTTCAAATAATTTGGTGAAACATCTGCTTTTTTTTCAGATTTTAAATATTATGTGCACATATTATATGTTTTAAAATATAATATAATTATTCTTTCGATTTCATCTAAATTGTATTTAATTATAAAAGTGTTCTGGATTAGGAAGAAATTTAAAAAAAATTTCTTTATTTGAAAATATGCATTTTAATTACATATAAGCAAAAGGAACTGTCTAGTTCTGATGGATTCTTTAAAAAAATTGATGCAACTATGATGTTTCACGTTAAAACAGAATAATTATATAAAACAGACAACATTTAATAAGAAAAATTAATTTTCTGAAAGGTATTATTTGCAAGTTTTATTACATGTTTTTGGTTATTTTCAATAAATTGGTAATAGGCACAATTTAACCATACAATAAATAATAATTTCAATATTTAACTGTAAAAAATCATAACTATTCAAATCCGAAACACTTATTATATCGTCACCTATGAGACACCTATACACAGGAGCTTTTTATAACTTAATTTCCTTCTAGGGTCATTTTTTTTCTCTGAAAATACTATTGAATCATCTAGTTTCTGTAAAATTATATTTCTGATTCTGTGCCAGCAATGTTGTCTCAAAATATACAGAACTTACTATGAGAAGCTCTACTATAAATGTGTGCTGTAACTTCAGCTAATAGTGCGTACTCTGTTAAGATGATTCTCAGTTATTTCGTATTTTCTCATATTCTCTAAATTGTTTGTACTGAATGTGTAATATACATACATATCAATTTTTTTTCTTGTCTTAAATGTTCTGTATGTTGTTTCTTTGTAATTTTATTTCTCTGAAAAATGGACCAAACTCAAACGGTATTTGTTGCATTTTTTAAAATTCACTTTTTGTATACATAATATCATTTCATACGAAACTTATTAGTACACTTCAGCTTTGATTTTTGTTTTTTTTATCTTATATATATATATATATATATATATATATATATATATATATATATATATATATATATATATATATATTCAAAGAATACATCTGAGTTTGTTACTAGAGATTTGAATTGATAGTTTATTAATTACATCTAAATGTTATATTTTTTACATGAGCTAACTATATTTGAAAATTAGAAGCATGAATATGAGTTTAATGAATGAAAAATCCTACCTTATGTCCTATCTGTGTTTTAAACGTGTTCTTTCTTTTTTGTAATTATAATGGTTTTTGTAAACCATGAAGATACTTTTTGTATTATAAATTCTTGATGAATGTTATTATTTTACAATAAAAAATGCCACAAATTAAATCCATATTCATTATTAAAATATAAAATCTTTCTCATATGTGTATTTTTTTCTGCATTCCACCTGGCCGTGAAATAATTAAAGAACATATCTTCTTTTTTTTTATTTTCATCATTTTAATTTTTGAGTGATGTCATAGTGACGAACTTAGTAAAATTTGTTTTTATCTGTTATAGATCCTTGTATATACTAAATTAGAATTATCTCACTGTAACCGTAAGCTCTGCGTTTAGTTTCATCACAGTCTCCAGCGCATACCTTCAAACAATCATGTCTGAAAAATTTGGTTCGATTGGTTGAGCGGATAGGCCGCTAGGGTTTCATATATTGGGGAAAGATTTTTTTTTTAACCATCCTGTATTATCTTTTATATTATCAGTTGCATTTAGTATGAAAGAAGTAGTAGAAAATACGTTATTAGACCATTTAAAAATCTGTTAGAAATAGTTTTCATCGGTACGCACGACGAATTCGCACGGCAGTAAAATACTTCCTTTGCTGGTATGTTTCATAGACTACAATTTCAAAAAGAAAAAAAATATATTATAACTTTTTTTAATAGTTTCGTCATTTTCAATAAATACGCATTAATCAAACCACTGAATTCTGTAGTCAAAGTTCATTCTGTTACATTGACAATGAATTATAGTTTTACTTTGCTAACAATCAGAGATGTACAGCGTTTGAAGGTCAGTGAATGCAAAGTGGATCCCACAAAAAAGATATGAGTAAAATTTTCAGCCATATTTTTTTCTTTCGCCTTAAATATTCAAACTTTATTCTATTTTAAACTTTAGTCTGTGTTATATTGTAATTGAATATAATTGAATTTTCTTCATTTAAAGTTATATTAAATTTGTTTTAAAATCAGAATTTTTTTCTTTGCATATTTATTTTTATATAGATGGATTCGGAACTGCTAAATTTTATTTTGGACGAATCGAGTATGTGTATGAAAAAATGCATAATATTTTAGCACTGTACTTCGTTTATGGTGTAGTTTGAAAATATATTGGGTATTCATTATTATTATAAGCACTTTTAATTAGATGCTTAGTGAAATATTGTTTTGACATTTTGTATGAAGTTGTTCAAGTTCGTTTTAAAATTTTTTCGAATTGAAGAAAAGGAAGTAGTTATTATTATTTTACTGGGCTGAAAAGTATTATAAATAACTGTTAATTATTTCCAATAAACTGTACAAAAAGTTCAATGTAAAAACATGATAGAGAAAATTAAAAATCATTGAACATTTGTTGAAAATATCTGGCATCAGTGATTGTAGTAAACAGTTTCCTTCCATTTATTGGCCGTGGTGACCTGGTGGTAAAATTTTGGCTTTGGAGCTAGAGGACTCCAGTTTTAGACATGATTTCACCGAAGAACCACCATGTAAGTGGGTCTGGAGAACGCTAAATCTGTCGGGACAGAAATGTTTTCCTGCTGGTTGTGGTGTGGAGAGAGGGATGCCTGTTCAAATATTGCCCTCATCATTCGACCGCGGTTCAAGACCTTCGATGCTTGTCCAAAATTGCGCCAGCGTTGCTTTAAAACGAGACAGTGGCATAACTTAACAAACCTTGTATCCATTAGGTTGTAAGACAAGCATCCGCTGTTTTCCAATAGCTTACAATAATCATCGTGAAAACGCTGTAATGCTATTTCTATTATCTTAAGTATTTATCTATCAAACCATTTTTCAAATAATAAAATGATACTTTATATCTTAAATTATCTTTACGTCATAAATGTTCAAATTTAAAATATTACTTTCTGAAGGAAAAAAAATTAATTAGCTCCTTTTAAATTGCTGTCATTATAAATTCATGGAAATGTGACGTATCTGATGGGAAATATTAGCCTGAAAGTAATTCATACATGCTTATGTTTTGTATTCTTTGAGTGATCACTAACATTTAAAGTAATATATACTGGGGTCAATATTCGGATTTGAGTTTTTGCCTTTGTAATTGCCAAGATAAAAACGAAATAATTCAATGAAAAGGGAAACATTTCATTGATGTAAAAAAGAGATTGCATATGTTGTAATTATTAAGAAATGTTGCACGTTAAGAATACTCTTTTAAAAATTGTCAATAAAAATAATAGGAAATTTTCAAATGGAAATTAGTTTTATCGTTACATTAATTTTTGTCTTTAGAAGGAATCGGAATGTTATATCTAAAATTTTTTTATACCGAATGAATTAAAAGATTGTTTGATTTTATTTATTTATTTATTTTATTTTTTATTTATTTTATTATTTATTTATTTTTTTTTTCTTTGAAAGTAGTATAATGTATCTGAAAAAATAGCTGTAAACGTGATATTAACAATAAAACACGGTTGCATTCATAATTGTTCACGTTCTGTTAGTTATCAGATTAAAAGCATCAATAAAATATTATTTTTCTTAAAGCCAGTAGTAAAATTTATTCAAAAGTCTTCTTTTAAAATCTTTGTTTGTTTTAATTTTTTCCCCTATGGATCTGCACTTCTCGAAACTTGTTTCGCTTCAGTTGTTTAAATATAGTTAAAATTTTGTTGAATGTACTTGAAGTATTTATTTTATTATACGACAGCACTAATTATTTCTTTTTTGATGGTTGGTGCTTTTATTGAAAGGAAGATGAAATATAACAAAACTAGGAGGCTCTGCCCCCTGCTCACTCGTGGCTCGCCGACCTCCCAAGAACTACTAATGCAGTTCCTCTCGGATCGCTTCGCAATCCAAATTCGTTTCGGTCGGTCGCCATGTACTAAATTATTTTAGTCTAGCTACGGATATATACAGATTCAACTTATTCGAAAATATGATAAAACAATGAAAGAAATAAAAAATGCAAAGCAAAAAGTACACTCGCAAAAATCAACTGCTTAAGTTCTTTGAAAGCATAAATAACCTTTCATTTAAAAAAACTATATACATCCACCAAATAAATAATTTTAAAAAAATTATGCTTCTTTCACAATTTTTCAAATTTGAAACTATACAATAGAAATAGAATAAAGAATAGATATTTTCAAAATAAAATTTATTATTATTTTAATTTTTCTTTTCTCACTATTGTTCGAATTTGGAAGCTACACTACAGAACAGAATAAGAATTCGATATTTACAACAAAATAAATTGTCTGACATATTTTTATTCTAATTCAGTCCATTTTCAAACTTCACTCCGTACACATAAATGTTTAACCCTATCTCGTTCAAAACGATTGTATCATTTTCATTATACCTAATTTTTTGACGATTTCGTTACGGCACGACTTAACCTCATCGTAAGTAATTTTATCCGTTTTCTGACTATTAATTTTTTGTTTAAAAAATCTTCAAACTGATGCAAGAATAGCGTTCACTTGAAATCTTATCAAACCGCATGTTGATGCCCCAAGTCAATTGTTCTTGTAACAAGGCAATTAAAAAATGCAGCCTGATTTTGCGTCCACGTAAGCGTTTTATATATATAGATGTATTGATTAATATCAAAGATAATCAAAATTGAGATTATATTATATTCGCACTGGATTATTATGTACAAATTCTGATGAAATGCAAGAAGACATTTCAAGCTCTCAATGGAAAACAAGCAAACTGCTCTTGTAAACAATAAGAATTCAAGAACTAGAACAATATACTTTACTATAGAAAGTATCTCCCCTATAACGAAGGGCTCCGATATAATTATTTTCTCGGAAATTAGGCTGGCTTCAACTGATAACCTCATCAATGATACTAAAAAGTACACTGTACAAGGTACTGCGATTATCAATAAAAATATGCTATTAATATTTTTATAATATTAATATGCTATTAATTAAATAAGCTAAGCAAAGGTGCAGAATTTAAAAATCGTAGTTAGATAGAATTATTCTATCATGTTTTATATTTTAATATTTTTTTTAAATTTTTCTTTTTCTTGTTTGTTTTACCGATTTATCGAATTTCAATCTTCTTTTTTTTACAGAATATATATTTTTAAAATTTTATACTTTCTTTAATTTTTCGATTTAGAAAAAATGAAAAAGCATGATATTAAAAAAAAAACTTTATGTTTTAGTTAGACGGGGGAGGATACAATTTTTGCCCAATTTTATTTTAGTTTTCTTGAAGAAATAGTTATAACAATTTCCTTGATTAATTTTAAAAGGCAATATTGTGATGTTGCTACATTTTTTATAGCTGAAAAATTAATTAATTGTAATTTTGAAGTTTTTTATATGAATCTCTCTTAAAAAAATTACCACAGCAGAAACAATGCAAGTACTACACTGGTGGACAAAATTAAGAGATGGAAGGCATTTTCCCAAATACCTCAAGAAATACTGGATAAAAATAAATGAAATTTGGTATGGATATTACATATAGTATGAAAAAAATGCGTACAAAGCAAAAATTAATGTGCCTTTCATTGGCAAGATTTATTGCCAACCGTCCAATGCGGACTGAACTTCATGATGAAAGTGAGACTTGTATGGCATGTGGTCACCTCTGACAGATAAACAGCTTGCACAACGGGTATGCATGCTGTTAATAAGAAAGTTAAGGAGTACTTGTAGAAGCCCCTCCCACTTTTCCACCAGAGCAGTTTTTAACTCCGAAAGGGTTCTGGGTGGGATTTGGCGTATCGGAATAGCCCTTCCAAGAGCATCCCAAGTATTTTCAAGGGGTTAAGGTAAGGATATTTGGCTGGCAAATCCATTCGATGAATATCTTCGCTTTCCAGATACTCCTCAACCAGGAAAGCCCTATGTGGTCGGACATTGTCCTCCATAAAAACAAATTCAGAGCCAACAGCACCCTTGAAAAGACGCACATAGGGTTGTAGGATCTCCTGCTTGTACCTCTGGGCATTCACGGAACCAGTGTCAAACACATGGAGTGGTGTGCAAGGCATCTTGCATAATCCCTGTCTAAACCATCAGTCCTCCACCAGCATAATGGTTCCTTTCCATGATGTTACTGGGATGGTATCAGGTCCCAGACTAAGTTCATATGAATATTCGCCGAGAATCAGGTTATAGACTGAATCTGGACTCATTTGTGAAGAGAACATTATCGCTGTGTTCAGTGTTTGTGCTGTCTACATCATTATACATGCACTCTTTTGAGGAAAGGGGTGAGTGGGATGCAAATGGAGGGCTTTCTATCATACAACCCTCTATCACCAAGCCTCCTATCAACTGTCTTCCTTGAAACTAATGTTCCTGTGGCAACAGCGAGGTTCCTAGACATTTGTGTCGCTATAGACGCCCTCTGGCGCTTGGCTGTAAGTAACAAATACTGGTCTTCATTGGGCGTTGTTGCTCTCGGACGACCTTGTCCTAGTCTTCTGGTCACTGTTTTTGAACTGCACAAATTCGAAACAACGCGAGTTGCATCGAATTCCCTAGCAACCTTACTTCGGACTACCTTGCCTCAAGTCTACCCACAATTCTCCGCCTCAGACCTTCGTCTGAACGATGATGTTCACTCATTTCACCAAAAACAACAAAAAATAAGATTATTCAAGAAAAATAATACAAATCGCAACTCTGTTGTAGAGTGGAATGAGTTGAGCAGTTGGCTGAAGACTTTTATACCTCCTGCTGACTTAGCAACGCCCACAAAAATACGTAAACTCATCTCAGCGACGCCAGTACTATAGTGCCATTATATGGCACCCAGCTGTCCAGGTTTTATGTGATATTTTCCGAGAAATGTGTGAAAATGCCTTCCATCTCTTAATTTTATCCACCAGTGTATTTGGTAGCTACAATCAGCATTTCCAGAATTATTTCGTTGATAAGAAAAAACACGTTCCTTTTGATTTTTGAGATATTTTTCAAACAATATATTTCCCTTAAGATAAAATATCTAAAAAGATTAAAGGTTAAAAAAACTTTGAAACTGATGATCCAAGAAAAAAATTAAAAGAATTTTAAAAATTGCTTTCACTGAATATTTACAATGTTTAGCTGAAATTGCTAAAAATTGCATAAGCTTTTAAGAATTTCAATGAATTATCTACTATTTTACTTTTTTTTAAATTAAAAAAGTTTTTTTTTTAAAAAAAAGGACAAAAATTTGAGTAATTCTTGTCAATTTTATATTAACTATTGCATATTATAAAACTATTGTATATTAATAATACAGGTTTATTAATTAAATTTCAAGTTGTTCAGTGTTATTTTTATGTGTTTCCGTAGTTAACTAAAATGAATAAAAAATCTGAATTACAATGGAATTTAAGTAAACATATCATTCAGCAGTTATTTTCAAACATGACTCCTTTGCTTGAAACTTTTTAAAATAGTTACACTTCTTAAATTGCTCTACACTTTAAAAAGTTACCCCCCCCCCCAAAACACACATTTGAAATAGATTTAAGTTTTCTTTTTGCTAGGAATTTCCCACACTTATACTGTCCCTCTAAAATTTCTTTTTCGTGTTTATTGATAATTGTGAGTCTCAAAATCATCTAAATCATAGATGGTGAGCCATTGGCGTGCATGCCATTGATGGCACGGGATGCAATATTTTGATCACGCCGCCAATCAAAACTGTTTGCATTTTACTTCAAAATAACAAAGTTCAACCCTGAAATATTACACACAAACGCGAGTGTTCTCATTCCATATAAAAAAGGATACGGATATTTGTACGGCTGTTAAAAAATAAATTTGCTGAGAATGAAATCGATTTGAAAAGAAATTTTTAGTAACTGAGGGGCTCCAAATATGATAGACAAAAATGGTTTCAGTAGTTTATTTCAAACAGATATAGGACATTCATTTCTTGAATGGTTATTAAGATATAATACAAAGGAAATTATTTTCAATAAAATCACGTAAATTATTTATCAGTTTCACTTCATTGTATCCCTGATACCAGCCACCAAGAACTGCTATCAGATAGAAAAAAGTATTTCAATGAAAAAAAATATAAAGAAACGAGTATAGAAGAAAAACTTTGAAAATTTTGTCTTGCAACAGATACAACCGACAAAATCATTCTTATTACAGATTTTGGATCAAAATTATTTGAATATAAGTATTTTATGCGGCTAATAATACGAGAAATGTTGAAGCAAAAAAATTCACATAGTAATTTGCAAAAAAGAGTTTTGCATATCAACCATAGAAAAAATTTTCAGTTTTCTTTTTTTCATTGTTGGAAACTTCTCGTACTTGGTACGGCAAACAACTATAAAAAAGGTTTTGTAACAGTTCAAGAATTTTTCAGTTCCTCTCCCCGGTTCAAATATTTAGTTATCTGTTTTAAAAAGGCATGTTTCAAATTTTTCATTGAAACCTTTGTCATGTACGAATCGAACTGTATAGAAGCAAAAAGCCCATTTTAATTTAGTAGAAAGGTTTTTGAATCCTCTATAAAATAACAGAAAAGAAATTGATAATGTCTAAAAAATAAAGTCACATCTTTAAGAAAAAAAATTCAAACATTTAATTATATATATGTAATGATATTTTATAATCTAATTTAAATCCTAATGAACTTCCTGATTTTTATCTTGGTTTAGGCCAAATTAATTTTATGCCTAAATTTTATCTTATTTTCCTATCCTATTCACACTTCTTTATTTAATTATTGTTACTCCAACTCTGTAAAAACTGCTTTAATCAACATTTTCACATTCTCCGAGTGAAAAGATAAAAATCTGTCATGCTAAACAAATTCTTTTGAAAGGTACCTAAATTCCCTTACCTAGACCGACACGTGTCAAAGAATCTCTATCAGAATCTCATAGAACACTCTATAAAAAAATCGACTCACCAAGAAGAAGTTGTCCGATTGAGACGAAAATTGGTGGATAGAAAGACAATGTACAGAATAGTAAACTAAATGACTAAAATCTAAGAGCAATTGAATAATTTATTTCAGAGTTACAGTAACAAGTTCATTAAGGAGTTGACCCCCTTTTAGCCTGGATACAAACTGCCACACGGCGTGGCATAGACCGATAAAACTTCCGAATGGTCTCCTGCTTTATTTCCTGCCAAATTGGCTCCAATTGTCGAACGAGGTCATCAATATTCCGTGGCAGATGCAATCGCCTTCCCGTCATATCTCAGACATGCTGGATGGGAGAAATATCTGGCTATATGGCAGGCCAAGGAAGTGTTTGTCAAGCTTGCATACAGTTCATAGCATCACGTGCCGTATGTGGTGTGGCATTATCCTGCTGAAAAACCCGCCGAGGGTACTGTAAAAGGAACGGTAGCAAAACAAGTTTTAGGATGTTGTTGATGTACCGCTGTGCAGTAGCTGATCTCTAATGACGACCAAAGGGGTCCAGCTATCAAAGGAGATGTCACCCCATATCATAACGCCTTGTTGAGGGCCTGTGTGGCATGCAATAATAAAAGCATGATTCCCCCCTCTGCTCTGGGTGTCTCCAAACACGTTTTCGATTATCGTCAGGGCACAGTTGGAAGCGTGGCTCGTCGCTAAAGACTATACGCCCTCAGTCGGTATCATTCCAACCTGATCGAGCCATACACCACTGTAATCTGGCTCGGCAGTGTGCAGGCGTGAGTGGCAGGTGGTGTAACGGTCGGTGCGAGCGTAGATTTCGCTGCCTCAATCGTCTGTGAATGATCATGGTGGACACTGGTGTTTGGGTTGAACGTCTGATGGTTGATAGAGATGAAGAAGGCACTGTAACAGCTGATCGAACAATCACTATGTCCTCACAATCTGTTGTGGCCCAAGGTCGACCACTACCTTCGTGAAGCTGAACTCTGCTATTTTTCACCCATACTTTCCAGCATCTTCAAATCGCCGCATCGCTTCGACTCAAATGACGAGCGATTCTCCGATTCGTCCAACCGGCCACTTTCAATTCAGTGATATGACCTCTGTCAAACTCTGACAGTTGCTCGTAATGAGCCCGAACCCTGCCTCGAGGTATTTTTTAAGTTGTTGAAAGGTAATCTGAATCGCATCAAACCGAAAGTTTTAACAACCGTTGAAGAACTGCTCCTTATGTACATCTGCTGAATACGCAGTTCCGATACGCTGGAGATCAAACTGTTTATTCATTGGACACCAAAATTTATCGTTTGAATATCTGGTGAAAACACTCATGCATACGAAAGTTCAAAGCAATCGGATGATTGCTTATTGGTGCGTCGATTTTTTTTCCTTTTTTTTCGTATCAAATCATAAGGGGAATATATCCTGGCCTCTTTTGCTCTTGTGTCCTGCTGTAGATTTACTTATCTCGTTGCTTCTTATTTATGCATAAATTATGCCTCCTGAAATAAAATAAAGGGGAGTTTAAAATATTGTCTTCCTTATTCTCTGTTTGATTAATTGTTTGTCTTTTTAATAGTCCGTTTTTTTTAAGATAATTTTGAAGCAGGCAAACACTGACACTTTGTAGCAACAATTCATTCGTGGTCGAAGCTACTATATTATGTTTACATGTAATGACCTAGAATAATACCCTAATTCATTAAAAATTTCTGTTATGCCAGAAAAACCATCTTTGAATAACAGTACAGCTATATTAACCCCTGCACACATTTAAAACCCAAAAAACATGTTTTGGGGAATAATTATCCACAATAGATTGTTCAAACTTTCATTAGAATTTTGTGTTTTCATAAAAAGGCATTTTTCAGAAGATTTTGGTCACATAATTTAATATAAGTAGATTTAATAATATGCATAACAGTTTTTGGGAGTTCTACAGTTGAGTCTTTGTATTTTTTGTTTTCAGAAAGTGGACGTTGATATTCTCACCAAGAATCTTTTCTCTTTCGGCATTGTACATGCATTAGCTTTTAATTACTGGAGCTAACATAAGCTAATGCAGCAAGTGTTGCACTTTGATTCGGTAATAAATTGTCAACATTGGATCTTATTGCAGTGCCATAATAGTTTTGTAATTTATTTATGGCAATTGGGTTTAAGCTTTCCTTTACTGCCGAGATCTTTAAAGATTTTTTAAAGCTCTTAAGCGTACCCACAAGCTTTTGAACATGCCCTACACATTCACATTTCACAACAGAACCTTTAGTGAACTTTAGTCAATGAATATTAATGGCATTAAAGCGCAAAAAACTGACTTCCGGTTATTTACGTGCTACTTCCGGTTTTGTTTTCGTTAATGTTGATTTAAAGAAACATCAATATCTTCAGATATAATTATAGTAAAAAAAATTTAAAAAACACAGATTTGGAAACATAAATAAATGGTTTTTCAAAGGAAACAATAAAAAAATATTGTGATTTTTTTAAAAGTCAAAAACTGACTTGGCAACCCAAGCAGATACCTTAACAGTTCTAGTTTCAATAGCTACCGTGTACATTTGAATGATATTTGATAAAAAAATATTTCATAGAAGTACTGAGGGCCGACCTTCCTTATGAAGGGACAAAACACAAAAAATCATTTGGTGCCCTAATTTTTTACAAAGTAAATAATAATAATAATAAAGATTGCAAATTACTATTATGCTTACTTAATTCGTTTTTGCTATTAATTAATTCAGTAAAATTACAACTGAATTTAAGCGTTAAGCGCACATGCGTGACCAAAAATTATTAATTTCAATTTGCTGACTGAAAGAGCACTCAGCATTTATTATAGTAACTGCAATGTAAAGAAAACTTTTAACACAGTTAATACATTTCAAAATAAATCATAATAATTATTAATTAGTATGTATTGCAATATGTCTTGTGTGCTATTTACATCCCTTTCATTCAAAACGAAATCTCGTAGCAAAACAATTATTTGGATTAGGTTTTCATCTACATCATTATCATATAACGCTACAAAGTTTTTGGAACATTTTTCAAATTCATGTTTCTCTAAAGTTTTTAGATCAGTTATTAATTCGAAATACTTTTAAATATATCTTCTATCTGTACAGTAACAGTATCAGTTACAACGCCAAAAAATAACATTAACACTGAGTTTTCTATAATTTCATCTTCTGCTGTTTCGAAGTATCATTTTTTTCTGTTTTGAATTCGTTTTTCAAGAAAATGTTTCGAAAGATTCAAATTACATGCTATCGCTTTCGTTTCGTCTAAAAATGAATTAAATTGTGTTATTGAATTTTTTATTTCAGTTGTAATTTTGTTGACTAAATTAAAACTCAGTCGAGAACAATAGTTTTTACTTGAAATGGTTTACTGAGAGTGCTAATTTTTGACTATATTGTAAACCATACTATTCAAAAAAAAATTCCTTTATTTGTATACCACTGTATTATTGCATTTCTTTGTATATCACTTTTGTTATTTGCATCAATAAATTCTTTTGGACATTACTTGTTTGTTCAAACTGTATATGCACTGATTTAACCGTTTGGCTTTCCAATCAATATCGCACAATGGTTTAAGAGTAATGTTTAAATGCTTTTATAGAATTTCCCATCCTTTTGTAGATGCAGAAAATAAGCAATATGGAAGTTGAAATATTAAAAAAAAGAGAAAGAAATACTGCCGAAAGCGGCATCATAAATTAATAGCTTAGAAAAATGTCATAGGTTAGGCTCATAAATTGCATGAGGGTTTAGAACAATTATTCTAGAATCTACTCCTTTTTATTTCCCTTTCATGTTACTATCGTTGTCGTATGCCTGTCCCTTAAAATCCATAATATTTAAATCAAGCTCACTTAATACTTCCAATAGACCTTTTGATAGATCCTTCTCTACTTCAATAAACCCTATAAATGACTCATTTACTCTTAATCTCTTCTTTTTAAAATTGGCATTACTAATAAAGACTGAAGTTGGTTTTTTTTATTGGAAACATCTTAAGAAGAATCCGCTTGAATAATGTAATTCTTGGCTACTTTTGCATCATCTTTAATTTTGTCAAGAAATTAACTTCCAGTCGCAGAAATTTGTTCTTGTAATATTTGTACTAAATCATGCAAAATTCTATTTTTGGAATGTTTTATTCTGTTCATATGATAGCACTAAGTTTTTATTTACTTAATAATTCGATTAAACTTAAAAGATTTCCATAATTAGGCTTCGCTATTATATTATGGTTACTTCGAAGTGGAAGATTATTGCATGCTAAAAATAGAGTTATATCTACAATTCTTTAAATAGTAATTTAATTTTTTTCTTTTTCGTATTAACTTCCATATTATATTTTCATTTCCTTTACATATTTCATATAATCTTTTCTTCAAATTTGTTGCAAAGAACATGCAACAAATTGCAATTTATCTTGATAAAGATGCTTTTGTGTTATTGTTTTCACAAACTCATAAACAGGCATAATTCCTAAACTGTGCTCTATGGACTCAAGAAAATCCGAGATTTTGAGATTTGTTAAAATCTCGAGTTTAATTTCTGACGATTACAATATTTTCTCTTTGCATACTTTGTTATGCTAATAAGTAAAAATGGACTTGACTTCATAAATCACTAAATTCTTTCATGAATTATAATAAATTCTATTACAAATAGAGAAGTATTATGAAGAAATTTTATATTCTTTCTGAATATCAAAATGAAATAAACATTTTCAGCTTTCGATAACTCGAATGGTATATTTTATAATCTAGTATATCAGATGATAAAGACATATTAATTTGAAATAACAAACAAAATCAAATTCCATTTTGAAGAGAGGTACAAAAATGCTTAATAAGTAGCAATAAATTTATACTTCGTATATGATAATTAAAATAATTAGAAAATAAAATTTAACAAACATAGAAACAGATATTGAAAGACATGAAAATATCAAAATATCACTTTTCTTGCTTTAAATTGGGGAAATTTGCCTGTACTTCTTTGAAAATGTCAGTTTCAATAAATAACGCAGACAATTGAATCACGCTATTTCACAAATAATTCTTAACTATTTTAGGGAGGTGGGGAGACTCGGTTTTTCTCAATTTGTATTACAGATCTGTTATGGATCTCAGTTAGATTTCAATTTGGAGAAAACTAAACAAAAAGTAATCATAGAATCTTTACTTAAATATTCAATCATCAGTTATAAGCTACTGAAATTAAAATATTTCTATTAATTTAGAAAAAAATGTTGCAATATTATTCTCATCAATTTAAGCGATTTGATATTTTTTAAATGAAGGTACCTGCCTAAGGCAAAGATGACATTTTTGATAGGGGGTGGGAAGGAAGAATCCTCTCCTTATTAGCATCTTTGATTCAAGAAGAAAAGAAGAATCACACTATAGCATCAGAATACAACGTTTGAGGTAAATATTATTCAAAATTAAACCTTTTCATTAAATACAGAAAAGTCTGGTAGATATGCTTTTAGCTTAAAAGAAACTAACAACCTTCGGTGACCAGTTGTTCAACCTTCATATTAAAAGTAATAATTTAGTCATTTCAACTACAGAAACAAATAATCAACTGAGAAAAACAAAATTTCAGTAATAATTTTACACTATGGTTCCTAATCAGTAAAGAATAAAAATCAAAAATATTAATAAAGAAAGTTACAGGAAATCCAAATTGAAAGGTATAGGAATTTAATTAAATTAGAGAAGATGACCATGTAATTGAGTTATGATTTCAGTATTACTTTCATACTATATAAAGTAGGATAATCATTTACGTTCTTCTAGATGGAAAGCAAAGGGGAAAACGTGTATCAGCAAGAAATATTTATATTTTTATCTTTCGAAAACTATACCTTCTTATTCTAAATTCTATTTAATAATAAAAATTAAACAAAAAACATTAGTACAGATATTTTGAGTTCCAATTTCCACAGTACATTTAAAAAATTTCAAATTGAAATACATAATTAATAACTTTAAAAATAGAATTAAATGACTTCTTATAGTAGGCATCATTGCATTTCAATTGTGCGTTTTTGATACCTCTTGAGTTTTTGCTAAGTTAAATAAGAGTGTGAAGTATTGATTAATAATTTTACAAAGTCATATTAATTTTGTTATTAATAATTAACTAGAATAATTGATATTCATTAACAAATGAATATGAATAATTATATTTAGATTTATTTTCTTGGTACTCAATAATAAAATGCTTTTATAATTATCAAAGAATTATGGCATTTACTCTATTTTTAGAAAATATCAACTTATATATGAAATAAAAACTTGTTTAAAATCTATATAATACAAATTAAACAGACAAAATTTAAAAATAGAAAAAATAATAATAAATAATAAAATTTGCAGGTGTAGCTCGAAATATTTACATTCATGACATTTTTGAATTAGCTTTAAAGATTGAAATAATAGCATTTCAATATTGTAAATAGATCAAAACCGATGCATACACATAAAAAAATTAATAATTATGCTACTATTAAAGAAATTTTAAAGGAATTATTTGGGAAAGGGGTGGAGGTCACAGGTCTCAATACAATATTAAAATCCATATTACTTTAAGATGCATGTGAATAATTTATTGGCATATCTATTTAAGAAGATCTATCACAGCTGTGGTTCATACAAATAACTTCTATCACAGATGAACTGATCATCTAATTCACCCCAGCTGCCAGCTGGATTTTCTTCCTTAGCAAATCTTCCACTTTCTTATCCTATATTCCCAAATTAAATACTATTAAACATCAATACTGCAATATTGTATCTGTTTTTGGACATGAGATATTTATAAAACAGAGATATAATCACTAAAAAAACGCAGTTAAAATTATATTATAGAAACCACAATGAAAAATAAGTGGCTTAAAATCTAGTATTGTAGCTTAAAATCTAAAAACAGAAGATGATTTTTTTATAACATCATTGTCAATGAGGTAATTATTATGCATTATATTTTGTTGAATTGGAAAGAAATTTGAAAAATAACAAATAAATTTGTTATGAATGATTGAATGCAAACAAAACTGAATATTGATTTTAGATTGAATAATATTATGTATAAATAAATCTAAATGGCAATGAAAAGTATATAAATGCTGAAAAGTAAATGTAAACATAATATCACTACTTAACAATAAAGGAATTTTTTAAATAAAATTTTTATAAAATGACCCGATTAAAATGAGGCAAGAGGAAATAATGCATTGTAAAATTTGTCATAAATAAAACAATTTAAAATAAAATGGAAAAGTATTTGCTAAACCGCTTTTTATTTTTCACAATGTACGCAACAATAAAAATTCATTAAAAAGTAAGACATAATTATTGTTAAAATTAATCTAAAAGGAGAAGAAATTCATATGATTGAGTTATTGACTATTGATTGGGCTGATTCTAAAATCTCTTTTTTGAACCTGTATAAAATAAATAGGAGTAAACTAGATGTTTTACATTATGCATACTGTGAATTTCTAGCAAGTTCCTTTATAGCCGTATGATTTAATAACTATTATATAAAACTTTGCAGCATTAGTTTGGTTATTAAAAATCATGCTAACCATGTAAAATTATACACAACAAAATAACTGTTAAATTACTTATAAATCTTAATTTTATTTACCACGCATATAAGATAAATAGGTTAAAATAGTCACTAACATATATTTATCATCAGTCTTTCTTCCTGAGAACCATTTCTAATTTTAATATGAAAATTTTCAAGATTTGTATTCCCATTTTTATTATAAGACGAATAACTAAATATGTCATATAGAACCTTTAAATAGCCTTAAAATTTTTTTCATAAATAATAAAAGATACACTGTTTTTAAATAAATCCAAAATAATGTTATGATGGAATAAATTTTAGTGTAAAACTGCATAGTATATAAAAAATATTAATTTATTTACAAATTATTGATTGAACTTTAAATATAAAGTAAGTATTTGGATATTAACTGCATGCTGTTTATAAATATAGTCACGCTTTAATTATGAAAGAATTTATGATCAATGATCCTCGGCAATCTTTAGCATGTGGTTAACTACTTAACTGTTTTATTTTCTTTACTATCTAATAAGATGATACCTTCTTTTTTAGGGAATGTTTTCTTATTTTGTTTCAAATATAAAACGATTGAATACATGACTTATCTATGCATTCGGAGTAATTTCCATATTGAATTATAATCATTAGGAATGGTTTATTTTTAGCTTACAGCTTTAAAAATTCAATAAATTGATGCACGTACGGCATACGGGCAAAACTGTTAAGCGGTTAATACACAAATACCTAATAAATAACCGAAAACTATTCAAAGTAAATTTTATTCAAACATATGATTTTTTGTATATTTATTATTGAAATTCATAATTATTTAATAAATAAAAGAAAATAATCTATACAATAATTTGAATATCATTGCAAAATATTTAGAGAATATCCATTCAGAATCAAATATAAAAAATGTCATAGAAATCGATGACATTTGCACAAATAATTCTCCAACACTACTGAAATATAGGGGAGAAAATACATGTTCAGATTATTCGGTTGATTTTAAAATGTAAAATACATCATAAAAAATTAACTTGCGTATGAAAAAAGTTTTCTAGCTTTCTTACTTTGCTTTAACTTCATAAGAAAGAATCGCACAAACAGTTGATTAGTCTTTCATTGCTTCTTGTATCATTATTTCACTCAAACAAAATTTCTACCTTTCTTTCAATTCGGTCCACCTATTTTGTGTTCAGTATGTAAAAAAACTGCTTCGTTAATTTAACAAACATGGTTAAATGCTTAGTAATGAAATTGACCAAAAAAGTAAATTAGATAGAATAAAGAATTTAAAGCAAAAGAAAAAAATGCCAAGGCTGTCAAATTTGGATATCTGCAAAGTCTAACAGATCAAAAGAAAATGAATGATTTTTATATATAGTTTAAGAGTAATAATCACAAAAAAAAACCATGATAATGAGAGAAATTAATAAACATTTCTGAAGATGGAACATAATAAGAAAATATTTTGAAGGCTCCGAAAGTTAATTCAGTCTTGATAAGAAAGGTATAATGCGAGTTCATAATTAGGCAACAAAAAAAATATATGTAATCAATTTTAACTTCAGAATAAAAAAAGATATACCGATTTCTGAATACATATTTACTATCACAAATTTGCTATCATGAAAAGAAAATTTGCTATCAGCAAGAAAATAAAACGCATGCAATAAGTTTTCGTCAATAACAAACATAACAATGAAGATTTTTTTTTTCATACTCATCTATTATCCTAAATTTATAAACATTATAAGCCCTTAATAAAACTCAGCAGAAAGATTACAGTGGAATTTTAAAAGGAAGCTAGAATAAATTACACTCAAAGCAAATCAAAACCTAGCATAAACATAAGAAATAAGCGGAGGAATCGTGAGGCTCATGTAATCTCTAGGAGTACAATGATAGCAAAGTTAACATTATCTTGATGCTTTTGTATGTTGCTCAGCGCTTGAACTCATTTAAGTTGACATGGTCTGGCCGATCTCTTAAAGGTGTCAATTTCGTCTTATTCCACCCTCTGTATAGCTCTAACTAGCATATTTGGACTTTCATTTATTTATACTTGGAAAATTTGCTAAAAGATAATTATTTTAATTCTCTGAAAGATAGGAAACAGTATTTTAAAAAGTTTTTTTTAGTTATAAGCCCCAAGCGTTTTGTGAGAGTGAGATAATGAAACTTCCCAACAGAGAAGGAATCAATGAAATAAAATGAAGCATATATTATTGAATAACGTAGCCCGAAAAAAACACCATTTGAATCTATTTCAAAAATTCGGCGGAGATTTTCAAGCAAAATCAAAGATTTACATTTAAACTGTTACGATTTAGTTCTGCCGTCTACTGAGCGAGATGGAAACATGATGATAATATTTATCTTCTGTTCATCTTTTTTTTAAGTGATAAGAATTATACTGTGAGAATAAATTTTATATTCTTCTCTTCCGCTTCTTTATTATAAATGGAAATTTCCAAACAAGTGAAGAAAAATATGTAGAAGCAAATGATTAAGGATAATAAAAAAGGGGAAATTTTAGGGCTGCCATCTATTTTACAATTGAAGCAAAATTCAGAGTTTCTTTTCTTCAACTAAAAGCAAGATGAGAGAAATAAAGTTCAAAATCTTTAAATTTTAATATAATATTTTGGTAACAGAGAGATGTAATGACATAATAGCAGAACTAGGCGTCGATAATCCGAATTCCTATAAAATAATAAATCCTTATTCCAAATTCCTGCAAAATAATAAATCTCGATTTCGAAACTCTGTAAAATAATAAATCCATAAAGATAATCCCTATTAACAAATTTTGCATATTTCTTTTCTGCTTCTTTATGATAGTATGAAATTTTCAAACAAATGAAGAAAAATCCGCAGATCAAATGGTTAAAGTTCTGAAATGGGAAACTCTATAATGGGGAAACTTTTAGTGCTGCCATCTACTTTACAATTGATGCAAAAATCAGATTTTCTTTTCTTCAACTGAAAAAAAGAAGAAAAAATTAACATTCAAAATCTTTAAATTTTAATATAATATTTTATTTATTATAATAATTATTATATATTTATTATTATTATTATTATTATTTATAATATTTAATATTGTAAAAATCCGCAGAATCAAATGTTTAAAGTTCTAAAAGGGCAAACTTTATGATGGGGAGAAGTGTTAGTGCTGCCATCTATTTTACAATTGATGCAAAAATCAGATTTTCTTTTCTTCAATTGAAGAAAAGAAGAAAAAATTAACTCCCAAAATCTTTACATTTTAATATAATGTTTGGTAGAGCAGAGAGTTGTAACGATATGATAACAGAGATAAGCGTCGATGATCTAAATTCCAGGAATTAACTGGTAGAAAATACGAATAACTTAATTAAACGTGTATAAGTAGGAAAAAATTCTCATTCACAAAGAACTTAAAGGGTATAATGCATTTTTAGTATAATAGTAAAATGAAAGAGAAAAAGCGTAAGGCGATTAATTAATGTCCTTCCTTATGTCTATTAATTTACTTTAAAGAGTAAATTAACCTTATAATAAGGAAATGTTTTATTTAAGGAGATAACTTTAAACACAGATGTTATCATAATTTGTCATTGTATGGCAGTCTTATTTCGTTTTTAGAATCGTCAGGAGAAAAAAAAATCTTTAAACCATCTACGTGTTTAATGAAGAATTTAAGGAAATCTATGGCTCGGAGTTAGATTTTCTGAGTCAACAACGCAAATAACGCGACAAATATGGAATTCCTCTTTTTTGCTTTCGGGTGACCGTTTCCCTTATTGTGTAGGAATTGAAAAAGGATGCGACTGAAAATCATTAAACACATGCCAGTATAAAAATTCTTCTAAATTACTGCAGAAAATCTTGAATTCTAAACAATAGTCATTTGAAAAGCGAGTCTTTTTGATAATTCATACTACTTTCTTGATAACATTTTTTTGTCAGTTCGATTCATGTTTAGTTTTCCCAAAAATATAATGCAGCTATGAATCAGAGATAACAAGAAGCCTTAAGTTGCAAAATTTCTTATTAAAATTGCGTTTAAATGTAAAATAGCAACAAGTTAAAAAGTTTTTGAAGACACATGCATGTGAAAATATCTCTTCAAAAAATTGGCGACACTTTGTTGAATATTTTTTTTAAAAAATGTTTTTCTATTTCAGAAAAAATATAAAGCTAATAACAAGATAATAATAGAAATATTGTTTATGGAACATTATAGATTTTTAAATAAAACCTGCTAACATTCTTGTAATGCGTAATTAATGATATTTAAATTTTGGGTACTTAAAAGTTAGTAAAACTTTTCAAAGCTTTAAGCCATGTTTTCAGAGATCTCCTTAATAATTTAAGTTTTTTTGAAATTGACGTATTTTATTAAACAGATTGGAGAAATTATTTATTCATCACATCGTATATTTTAATATCATATACAAACGGATATAATTATTGATATTTTCAATTTTCATAATTGCTAGTAATGTATTTGTAATAGTTCGTTATGTTAATAAAATTAAAGAGAATGGAATATTTGAGTGAATTTATGAATTTTCTTAACAGTGATAATCTGCCAGCTTGCCCGATGGCAAGTGGACCTCTTTACACTTCAGGCAAAATGGGTCCCCAGAATTGAGAGTGAAAGTGAAAAGGTGCAAGAAGAGGAAGAACATACGCTAAGAGAAAATTTATTTCGCCTTTAGAAACTAAGTTAACAAAATAACAAGGAATTACCTTTTGCAACTGTTTCTGAGATCTGAGGTAGAGAGCTTTAAAAAATTTTACGACTGTTGATGTCCTCAGGCGAGAGGGAAGACATGCTATCCCTCTTTGGTGGAAGCTTTGGGAGAGGTGACTAAACGACACATCCTTTTTCTTATATTTTTATGTGAATTTTTATTAATTTATTAAAATTATTTTTATTTGTTTACAAAAATTGGAGGACCAATTAGCTGGCCTTTCTATAGTGAAAGAAGGTCTTCTCCTGAAAGCTAAAACCGTTACAAGGGCTCAGAAGAATGATGATTTTGATGAATAATTCCACTCTTAGAAAAAAGAACCAGACACGTTTTTTCTCAGATTTATGTGTTAGGGGCCTTTATTTAATCGCGTTTACATTGCCGGGTAGGCAAAAGGACATCAATTCTGAAGAATAGATTTCTGGAAAATCTTTCAGGACAAACAGTTCGAGGAAAATAGGGTATTCCTGTTTTTATTGAGCAAAGAATAAAACGTGTGTATGAGCAAAGAAATTTTTTTTTAGAGAAGTTAGCGCAAATTTTTATTTCTTGCTTTTGTGGCATGAAACATTGGCCACTTTTGGCAATCAGCTGAGGCGCAATTTTTTTTTATTTGTAAAAATTTAGTCATATAAACCAATTTTAAATTCATTAATTTAATGTTCCAGAAGTATCAAATTTAATATCATTAACTATAATAAAAGAGTGAGGGGCGTTGAAATGCTTTTTTTTTCAATGTTAAGGGGACGGTTGTCCAAAAAAGAATGGAAACTTTTTTTTGTCTTACCACCAGTAACCAAACGTAGTACAGATATTCACTGGGAAGACAAAATGTGAAATTAGAAACATATTTTTGAAATTTTAAATAGAATTTTAATTATTTAAAAATCAAAGGAAGGTTTCAGACTTTTCTCCTAAAAACCGCTAAAAGTTATTGAAAAAAGACTTTTGCAACATTTTGAAATTAAAAAAATTATTGTTTCAATGATACCAATTTAATGATTTATTTACCGATTGTACTTAAAAGTGCCATTTAAATCAGACTGACATCTTCGCAATGCAATTTTTTTTGCTGATGGTATTCGAAAGAAAACAAAGAGCGTAGCTCTGGAAATAAGAAGATTTCAGTTATAGGCAGAAATTAAGAATCTCTTTATTAATAAAATTAATTATTTCCATCTTTTTAATTAAAAAGTTATTTTTTTCTTTGTTTTTTTCTGCGCCGATACTTAACTTATAATTCAAAAACAAATTTTGATAGTTAATAATAAATAATTTGGTTAATAAAGGATTAATTGTTGCAAAGTTCATTGTCTATTTTGAATTAATTTTCAAAAAAAAATTAATAAATAATTCAAATCTTATTTTATAACAATATATTTCACTCTTGAAAAGAAACTAATTGTTTTCATTGCTACAAGAAATATTTCATCCAGGAGTTTATTTTCGTTGTTGGCGATGAAGGTATAAAGATACATTTCATTTTTCCCATGATGAGTGGGGTTTTGTTTTAAGTATGTTTTCAAAACCACTTCTTGAAATTTTCTTTTGATTGCAATTAAATTTAGGTTTAAAAGAAGACAATAATGAAAATTTTTAAATAGTTTATCCATTTTTAAATAGATTTTGCAACAAAAATTTGTATTAGTTTCAGCTTAGTGATGTCTTCTTTTCAATTAAAATTCATATTTTAGGTAAGATAATAGAAAATTAAGAATATGTAAAGCAGAATAAACAGAACGATGTAAGATTTCTAAAATAGCACATATATGTTCACTAAAATGTGATATTTAAAATTAATTTGTTGAAGAAATCATTAACAGAAAGCAACATATTTAGTTGAATATTTTATCAATCGTCAATCTTGGTCAGCTAACGAATCGTCAAAGATCATTAGTATTAAATAAATGAATAACAAAATCATCAAAACAAATTATCTTGCTGTAAGGTAAAATGCAACTTAAAACATTGTTAAAAGTTAAATCTTTCAAAATAAAACGTTTAAACTATCCAAAATGTAAATTTATTTGAAGAAATTGAACTAAAAAAACTAGTGAAACAATAAAAATGGATTGTATTCTATTACAACAAAAGAATGCTTTATATAAGAATTTTTAAAAATTCTGCACTGATACTTTTAATAGAACAACTTGGAACAATAAAACCGATTCAATTTTCACTATGATAATAAAAAGCATTACTGAGAATTAGGCAAAAAACGCTTTAAAAATATGCCAACATTAAGATCAAAACAACACAATAACTAAATGCTACTGTTGAAAAACAGATAGGGATTTTATAAGTAAAAGTTGTAAAAACTTGCACATAGCGCATGTGAAAGATTTTAGCATCAAATAATCAAACAGATTTTATGATAAAGCTTATAACAATTTTCATGAAATTCACAAAGCCATCTGCACCTTATTAATTCTTCAAGTGCACAGTTAAAGGACATTTTCAATTCTGACGATCATTATAAATAGATTAAGAAAATAATTGTCAGAAGAGAACTTAGAATCCTACGTATTGTATTTAATTGAAAGAGAATTACTAGATAGTTTAAATAAATTTTAATATGAATTGATAATTATTAGATATAGAAATAAATTAGAAAGGTAAAAATTTTAATAAGATGTTAAAAATGTTGAAATTGGTTGATTGTTTATGGTTAAAACATTTTTCAAATTAGCAATATAGTTCCAAAATATCAGTACTCTAAATATGTATTAAAAAATAATTTAAATGCAATACTAATCTGCATTTATATTTGATTTTCCTTAAATACAATATTTGTATTTTGTAATAAATCTGACATGTTTTTTTTGATAGACGATAAATTATTTTATTTTAAATACCTATATGTATATATAAATTAAAATCGAATTCAAAGTAATAAAAAAAAAAGCAGTCATAATAATAGTTAAAATGTGCAAGAAAAAGAACAAACGAGCCAGCCAGGATTCGAACCTGGAATCTCCTGATCCGTAGTCAGGCGCGTTATCCGTTGCGCCACTGGCCCACATTCACAACCCTTTTTTATTGATAAATAAACTTATAATATTGATTAATTCATTCACATTTCAATGAAATTTTTATTTCTTTTAATAAATAAAGATAAATGAACTATTTAAGGAGAAATGAGTGGTTAAAAATTAAATTTAAGCATGATATGTATAATTTCGTGAAAAGAGTATCAACTTTCACCACATAAATTCTAACATGAGGCTTGGTCATAGCGCAGTAGGGTATTTAATGTTTTTTATTAAAAATTAATTATTAAATAATCTGATATATAGTTTAGATTTATTGAATTTCAGATTTAAATATTAGCATTATTTATGGATTTATTTGTATTAAATTAATTTTAATATTGACATTACATTCGACGCTGGTGAAGTACTCTTCTATCAGCTGTTTCAGGTGAAATGGCAAGTAAACTTTACTTACTTTAAAGTTGAATTGAAACTCTTCGTTCTATTAGGTGAATTGAAGTGTGAAATAAGTTAGACGGGTAGAATTTTTTTTGTATAATAATCGCCGATTTGTCTTGTAACAGCGGTAAGAAAACTCTTTTTGTTTTTGTGCTATCTCGAGATTTTAAAATTAAGAATTTGATATTGAGTTCTGAAACTCTTTGGTACATGTATGGATCACGTCGGTTGTATTGAAATATTCCAGATTACACTTGCTAGTGTATACGAAGAATTGATTTAATATTGAAAATTTGGTAATAGTTAAACTTCATCGATCTGCACCATTCTTAATGAATGTTGTATAATTGAATGATCTGGTATTTCTCTTTAGTAAAAATACCCCCTTCCTTTTTTTTTTCGATGTAAGTTCTGTTTTCTATCCAAAAAGTTCCAGTTTTTCGATATTTGAATATTAGTCTATAAATCCAATCAATATCGAAATGATATGGTTTATTTGTGTTTGACAGGACGATTCGTCAAGGCGATGCAATGCCAAAATAAAAATAATATTGAAAGAAAGTAGTAATAGCTTCAAAATGAAATGAGAATATTATTAATTAGCAGATCTCAGCTTATTAACTTTTGCATCAATCCATTATTAAAGAATTGTAAATAAAATATTAAGCTTGCCATCTGTAACTAAATTTTATTCTCTTGTCTTTGTTTCACTCTTTGTCATGCAGTATTTCCCTACAGAGGGTCCTTTGTTTATAATGTTCATGAACACTCAAATTAATACTTGTAATTAAATTTGGATTAAAACAAAAAGTGATCTACTAACAGAGGAAATGCTTTGAATTTTACTATTATGAAAAATACAAAAGAAAAGGAATAGAAATTTTTTTCAAAGTGTCTCTTGAAGTGAGAGTAGAATGAATCAGCATGATATAAAATAATAAAAATTGCAGGTTTCATTGATCTGTACTACTAACCAACTTTAAAAAAATGTAAATAAAATGTGAAGTCTGTTATCTCATAATTAATTCTTATTACTGTTTAACTTTATTCTCGTGCATAAAAATAATTTGTCTTGGTTGCTAAACAAAACAAAGGGTTAAGTTTTTACTTATTTGAAGATGTTTCTAGACTGTTGTTAGGTAGATATATTTATTGATGTTTTGAGACTGCATATTTCTTGGAAATGGAAATATCTAGCTGTATAATCATTATTTTAATTTAAACAAGATTATGGTTCCTTTTCAAGTTACTTTCTGTTTGAGTGTGGCCGAGACTGCTCATATCTAAATAACTAGCTTCTATGCATTTAGGCTTCATTAATGCAAATTAGACTTAATTATTTATGTTGAAGCTAGTAAATAATAGACTAATTGATATTAGAAAAGTTACACATAACAAAATAGAATTTTCTGAAGAGTTTCCAAACTGGAATTTTATTAAAAGAAGAATTGGTATTTTTATGTACCATAAAAAACTATATTTTTCCCCCCTTATAAATTTGAAGCAAATAAAATGTTTTGCTTTGTATCTGTACATGAACATCTGTACTAATATTAAGAACATCTGATCTGATTATTATATACAACAACACAAGAGATGCATTTACTACTTATGACCAGCCATGTTCAAAGAAGAACTTAAAGAAAAGTTGAAAGTTGTCTTTAGATAAGTATAATTAATATGGCACTATTTACAAACATATGTTTTATTTTGCATGTGAAAATTCTGCATTAATTTAAATCTTTCGTAAATTAGTCCAAGACACTCTCGTGTGTATAGTGATTGTATAATGTGTTCCTTTTTTTAAAGTAAGTGTGTAACTATTGATATAAAGTTAATGATAACCTATATCTACAGAAAACATGGAATAAAGACAAACTAATAAAAAAATATGCACTAATACAAATATATGCATTTGTTTCACATCAAAACTTCAGAAGCAACTGATTACAAAATAGAAACAAATGGTTATCCATTCATTTCTTCTCTGTGAGTGTTAACTGCCAAGTAGTACTCAGAGCAGCCCATATACCACTGATCTCAGTGTTAGAAGTCATTGGCTCTTTCAGTGTTGCATAAAGAGGGAATTTCAATGCTTTCAGGGTTTGATATGACAACAGAATCAATTTTTTAAATCTCAAATATATTGATTAATTTTCAATTTTCATTGCCTATCAAATTTCTAATTTAAAAAATAATTGAATAGATTAAGAACAAAAAACAAGATTTCAAAATCATTTCCAGGAATCTGCAGCTCAGCGGTCCTATTTAATGAATGAAGTAAGCCTGACTTAACTAAATAACTTTCACTTTAAAGCATGATGAACTTGCAGAACCACAGAAAATGCGGGGGTACTTACTTCACTGTTGTTGGTTGCCAGGGGTTGTCACCATGAAGTAAAAAAAAAAAAAAAAACATGGATTATTGGTAAAAAATCAAGATTGTAGCACAGTTTGATTTTATTTAATACTTCATAGTGTCATTGAATGTTTAAAAATACTTACCTTATAAATGCTTATATACTTTGTCTGTATTATTGTTTATTCAAAGTCAAAACTTTATTATTATTTATTTATTTGAGGGAGAGATAGTGATAACAAAAGTTTTTTTACTTCTAAATTTTTAAAAAAAAATCCTTTTATATATATATACCAGCAGATGATCGAGCTCCGCTCGGAGAAAACAGGTATCGAAGCTAACTCGAATATTTAAATTTTCAATTGTGATTTATCAAAACAATACATGCCATAAGAAAATTTGTGAAACCATTGGTGAAAAGATAACTGGTCAAAGGGCACCATTGTAAACTATTCTAAACAAAGTTAGAGTTTGGAAAGGGAACTATTCTATACATAGGTAAAGTTTGAAAAGTCATAGAAAATAAAATGTAATTGATAACAAAAAATTATACAATTGGAATTAGAATCGTACTTTTTTAAAAGAAAATTTAGTAAAAATATCAAAGTTATCCTTATTTTTTTCTGATGAATGTTGAAATGTCGGACTTTGTTGACAGTGATTTGAAATCGAAATCAGTTCCTTAAATGCTTTTTTGGAAATCTGAATATTTGGAAATTGGAATTTTGAATGAATAAAAAAGAACGAATCTTTTTAGTTAACGAATGAGCGCTAAATTCAAAATTTCATTTACAAATTTCCCTTAATAAAAAGCAGTGGAATTAGAATCGTACTTTTTTGAAAGGAAGTTTAGTAAAAATATCAAAGTTATCCTTATTTTTTTCTGATGAATGTTGAAATGTCGGAAATGTGGGACGATTTTTGACTTGGCAACCATTCCTCATATTATAGTATAAGATAAAATTAAAACTTAAGCTCCAAGCATGCGTTACGAGTAAAAGGGAAAAAATTATCTTATTAATATGTTGCCAGCAGATTGACAAAAACTCAAATTTAAAAAAATAAATTATTATTGCGCATTAAACATATAAAAATGCAATTTTCATCACCTGTCTGCATGAAATCAAAAAATATATATATGAATATTGATATAGATGGCATATTGGCTATAGATGGCAGCACATTACCACTTGAAAATTTAAGTAGCCATTATGGCGAACTAATAAAGTTTTAAAATATCCTATCTGTAACTCCGAACTGCTCAACCGTAGTGCTTCAAAACTGGTGCCAATTGATTCATCGTGGCCAAAACCCGCAGACCCCCAAGTTTATTGGAGTTTATTAATTCTGGGGCGATTTTCAACTTGACAACCATTCCTCGTATTATAGTATAAGATATATATATATATATATATATATATATATATATATATATATATATTTGTTTTTATCTTACAAGTGTTTTAACCTTATATATATGCAGACATATTACATTTTTTTCCAAAGATGTCTTCATTTTTAATTTACATATAAAATGTATACTTACTTTTTCTTTAAAAAATTATACTCAAATATTTAAATTACAAATAAGAATAAAAACAACCATAACATATATACAAAAAATACGAATGTTTCTGTTTTAAATGTATATATTTAAATATTATTCTTATTTTTGTTTTAAGTTTAGTTTTTATTCTTCATTTTGTTTTATTACTGGAAGACTCTTCATTACTGTTCTTAAAACCTGAGAAACCCATTCTGTGAAGTTTTTTACCTAAGTGATATGTATTTTTAATATATATATTTAAATAGTATTCTTATTTTTGTTTTAAGTTTAGTTTTTATTCTCCGTTTTGTTTTATTACTGGAAGACTCTTCATTACTGTTCTTTAAACCTGAGAAACCCATTCTGTGAAGTTTTTTACCTAAGTGATTTTTTTTTTACAATACCTAAAAAGTATTCAAAGAGTATGCGAAAACATGATTTATTTTGCACTGATTTGTAGTTTAATAAATCGAACCTGTTTTTAAGTTTTGTTTTAATAATATATTAGAGTATTTCAAAACTGTAACATTAATCAAATTGACTGACTATTACTAAAGAAAGGATTTAACAATAAACAAAATTAACATCAATAAGTTAAGGGAAAATAAATACTTGTTTTTATATATCTAATGATTGGTGACAGTAATAATTAAAACTTTAAAAAAAATTGATATAAAAGTATGTAATTAGTTTTCAAATTACCTGTATAAATCTCTTGCAATTTACCGGTTTTATTTCTCTTTCTCCCTCTCTCTCTGTATATATATATATATATATATATATATATATATATATATATATATATAGTGTTAAGTTTAAGCTCTTTATTTGACTCTTACTTATCTCGTTGATATGGTTTTCTATCAAAGTTAATTTCATCCATAATTAGTGTTTGAATGGTAAATAATCAAAAGTAAACATCTGAACAAAGCAGAAATTTATATATGTAACTTGCTTGAAATTATGTTATTTGATTTTCATCTGTATATTCCATAGAAGGAAGTTTGTAATCAAGAATATTAGATGCCAAATTAAAATAAATGTTTCAAAATAAAATTGTGAAATGATTTACATGCTTTTATAGCATATAGCTACAAAAATGCTCATACTTTATTTTGTATCAGAATATCATAAAATATATTCATCATGGTAGATTTTATAAAATTGAAAAATTATGTAAAAGATGGGATAAAAATAAATAGTTTCAAACTAAAATTTAATTTCTTTGTTTTCAGAGTTGCAAATTATGTAAAGTATTGTTACATCCTAATCTTAAATTTTATTTCTTTCATAGGTGCTTTCCTGACAACAATAATGGCTGCATCTACTGTACAAGTTGATGCTATCCCATATACTTTTAATGAAATCACTAGGCAGCCAGAGCATGTACTGGATCCTATTTTGGACAATTTAACACTTGATGATTACAAATCAGTATTCTTCATGTTGATTGATGTTAAAATAAAAAAGGAAGATTTTTCATTTATAGTTAAGAAAGAAAGGGAATATTTTAAGAATAAATTTCTTAATATGTATTATGAATTTATTTTCAAAGATGCATTGTTGATAGAGATATTTGGAACCATGCAAAAATATGATTTGCTGAAACTTTTAGGAACATGTCGTCATGATTTTGAGCGAGATAAAGAAACTTTCACTCAACTAAGCTCCCTATGGTAAGAATCATGTTAATTATAAAATATAACTCTTACCAATTTGTCAAATATCAATGCAGAGTGCTTCTGAAGTAACGATAAAAACCAACAATAAATTTTCTCTCTCTCTTTGAATTTGTAGTTTTTACCAACTTTTAAAAGATAAATTGCAGTACAATATGTACCAACACATTCAAAACATTACACCACATAATGGAAAGTGAAAATCATATTCTATTTATTAAATCAAAATACCATTTAATGTTGTGTTAAGATCGCTGAAATTTGCATGCAGTGCATCTTTTTCCTCTAATTTTCCCAATTACATTTTGAAAGTGATGGATAGGTGGAATTGGTAAAATGGCAGTACTGTGAGTGTACTATATTAGCAAATATTAGAGCATATCTGTTATTTAGTTACTGAGAGTAAATGGATATCAATGAGGTTTAATTCATGCTCTCATTATATTTGACAAATTTATTGAATTTAATTAATTTTAGAATTCCCTACACATACTTTAAAGGAAAAAAATATTATAACATTGCACCAGCATTTAGCAATGCTTAATTTGACAAAATGTTCAATTATGTTTTATGTGTTGATGTACATTGGCTTGAATATCTCTATTATATGTTTAAAATAATATTTTTAATAACATCTAATATAGTATAGAGTTGTCTAAGGGAAGACAGAATTTTTTGAAATTAAATTTATAATGTTACTGTACATATTCTAATTTATATTTAAAGTTTTTATTGTTGATCCTCAATTCCATTAGTATTCAATTTGACTTTAAATCATAAACATTTTTATTCTATAATCTTGAACTTAAAAATAAAGATAAATTCTTAACTATAGATTAGAAAAATTTTATGCAAAAAGGAAACCCTATAAAAGTGAAAATTGTCTTTAGTGTTTAAATTAGCTTGATTAGATGTTTTAATAATTTATTTTAAAACCAAACAAAAGATTTTTTTCCCTCATTGTTATGTATATTGCTGGTTGAAATCAATTTAATACAAATTTTTTTTTTTTTAATTTACTGAAAGTACTGTTTACGGAGTAACTGATGAATTTTAATTACTGGCTCTATTACATTTACAAAGCATAAATATAGAAATTTTATTCTTTATTATGCATTTTTAAAAAAATTATTATTTTTGAATAAAATATTGAGTATTACATAATTAATTGATGAAGTCTTTTGAAATTATTATTATTGTCAATCAGTCTCTTCAATTGTTTAATTGCATTTAATATTTTTGTTCTCTTTTTCTAATCATCTCGTATTTTAGATTATATCAGTATTAATTTTTTTCTTTGATAATGGTTTGTGATTTGAATAATTATTGATGAGTTTAATTATATCTATATGTATATTTCTACTATTTTAAAAAATAATTTATTTTGGATTTTTTTTTGTTGTTGTTCTTGAAATGCATTTACCTTATTTTTCAGTAAGTATTTAGATCTTTTTTTTTTTATAATTTGAAAATAGAAAAAGGATGTTATATTTATATTTCATAGAAGCGAATCTAAACCTTTTGCAGGAAGTTTTTATATACTGTATGTGAGCAGCTGGAAAACTTTGAGGTTGAATATCTGAAGGAAAAGTTGTTTCCTGAGCATTCTAATTTTAATGTTTGCTGCACTGAAGAATTGTTATGCTTGGCATTTGTAAAAGGTGAACTTAATGAACGTAACTGGCAAAGCAAATTGTCTGAAATTTTCAAACCTTCACATCCAAGGTGTTCAGAAATGATTAGTTCTTATGAAGGTACTCATTTTTTATAAATCAATATCCTATGTATTTTTTTGTTCATGTGTTAAAGTTTCTAGTAAATTTCATTATAATTATAGCACTATTTAAATTATTTTGCTTACCAAGCGAGAATCTCTTTAATAGTATTATTAGTGTATCTCAAAAATCTGCTATTCTAGCATATGTAGAAATTCTCAATAATTAGATTAAAGCACTGAAGGGGTTGCTAGAAAGATTTAGTTTAATTTCACTTTTTTTAATGTAAGCATCTCAACTGGTTGAAGACAGATTTAAACTTAAAATATGTAATAAAAGGCTAAAAACTAATAATAAAGATATCTAATTTTGCTTGTAGCTGAAATTGTGATATATTTTCTCTGAAAGCTTAAAAATAAGAAATGTAGTAAAAAAATTTTTTAAATCAGTTTGAATAAGTTATTTAATTAAAGATTATATATAAGTAAATGATATATACTTAAAAAAATTAGATACTTTTTTTTATACCAATGGCATTCACTAATGCCTTATATCTTTAAATGAGCAATTCTTGTTTATGTATGTATATATATTATATGCTTGGAAATTGCTTTAAGGATTTGGATCAAATATGGTATTTAAATAAAGGTTTGCTTTTTAAGCTTATATGAATAGGTGCCTTTACTGAAAAAAAAATGCAATTTTACACTTACACACAAAACATCTTTTCATTTTTAGAATTAGTAATTTATTCAATCTCTGTTTCAAAGTGCAAGTAGTGTAATATAGTGATCAGAACAACATGGTCAACTCATCTGTTGTGGGTCATTGGTTAGAGTTGCGTTTTTTGCCAGAGATTGACTAAAGCAGGGCCATACAGAACAGTACATCAGAGTGGGGGTGAGGGGTACTTAAATGGAATAGAAAATTTATTTTACATTTCCTTCTTTAATGAACTTTTTAAAACAAATACAAAATATTAGTACAGTGTAAAATCCATCGGTTTTATTTTATCTTCTTCATTAATATATCGCATAAACACAAAAAGAAATTCAGCTTAACTTTCGCTATTATAATTTACAACTAATGCAACTGATTTATCATGCAGAATTGTCTTATAACGATATTGTATGTAATTGCAAAATTAACGTTATATCATTATTTGGCGCTAGCTTCATATGCCAGGAAACATCTACGATACTCAAGTATACTTTTTTGTTGTAGTTATGTTTCTTGACTATAGGTCCTAGCGTCACGGTTTCGTACCTCGACCTTCACTTGCCACATTGGTGACCTTGACCATGCAACCTTGTGCAATTGTCGTAGAGCCATCTATTCATATCAAAAGACGTCAGACTCACTTGACGCATTAACTCACACATTCGCTTGCCAAAACGCTTGTCGCTTTAAAATCGCTCGTCTCTCCGCCGACTCACTCGTGGGGAAGTACTATGGCTCCAACTTCATACGCTACATAACATCTACGATACTCAAGTATACTTTTGTATTGTGATTATGGTACTCGGCTATTGGCTCTAGCTTCGCGGGTTCGTACCTCCACCTTCACTTGCCACAACTGTACTATTTATCGCGGTTACGGTGAATTTCTAATTTTGTTTGCTTTTCTTTATTTATTGTTATTATTTTGAGAGAATAGTGAATCTTGATTAAAACTAAGTTATTAATTAACATGTTAAAAGTTTGTGGATTTAAAAAGAAGCATAATCAGTCACGGTCAATATAAAGTAGCGAGTTGAATCATTAGACTTTTTTTAAAGTATTGATTTACTCTTTTTCACAGAGAGCTTTGTGCTGTTACGGTTGTTTATTATCTATTTGCGGCTTGTGTGCGGTTATTTATGACATGCGCTACGTGTGTGTATGCATGCATTTCATCTGTATTTTTGCTACTATGAATTCGTGTTTTTTATGTAAAATAAAGTGTCTTTATTTTTTATTGAACCGTTTAGATTTATTCACAGTATACCAATAATCCTTTTTTTTATTTGATATGTTTCAATATTAAGACCATAGTTGTAGCAAAATTGATATATCACCTGGTTGCAGCTAGAAGTATATTTAAGTCTTTAAAAAAATCTTATGTAAACTATTCAACAGCGAGGAACTGAGACTGATTTGAATAAAAATTTTGTAAATAAGTGTAGAAGTATAGAAAATTTTGTAAATTTATCTTTTAAATTTTCTGAGTCTCAATTTTTATATAATTCAGACATGATATATTTCTTCAGATTTCAGCGTTTTCAGAATCGAATTGTATCATTACTTGAATACCATTGACTTCAATAATTTTCTTTTTTGTTAATAATTCTATAATATTTTTGATATCTCAATACTTTTTTTGCAAATTTATCCAATTTATTATGTTATTAACTGTACTTATTTTGCTTCTTGATGTTTATGGTTTGCATAATTTTTTTTTTTTAAATTGCGTTTTGTTCCAATTATGCATAATGCTTGATCGTTGCTTCTATCCCCAATTTATCTCTTAATAATTGTTTGAAATCGGTATATCAATTGAAAATCAATTATATCTTTTAGCCACTATTTTGGAAAAAATTGGAGATATTATGGAATTTGATTAATTATAAAAGGGTTATCTTGTTAAATTACTTTAAAATGTGTTGACATATTCAAGGTTTAATGTTAAACCAATCCTGGGAGTAACAATGATTTTGTTTGATGCTTTTATATATATATATATATATATATATATATAATTAAGATTAAAAGCCACCAAGATGCTTATAAATTATAAAAAATTATTACTCTATAAAAGTATTAGCATTAAATTTACTTTTAATTACTTAGTTTCCTTTGCTTCCTATGCTATATATAGTTAGCATATTTTGTATTTTTTCAGAAATTAGCTTTTATTACGTTGATGTATTGATAGGTATATTCATAGTTTGTCTAGATATATAAAATAGAATGACTCTTGAACGTTTCTAATTTAAAAAATGCTGAATTTGAAAATTACTTTGGAAATTATAAATAATTTCTTTTCAAATGTAATTAAACTGTTTATTTAATATCTCTAATTATCTTTTTATTATTAAGGTTCGAACTTGAAATATTATCCTCTCAGGAGGCCAACTAAAACTACTCATTGTGGAATTGCTGTCATTTTTAATCATGTGAAGTTTGATGTGCCAGATTTAAAAGAAAGACCTGAAAGTAATGCTGATTCAGGTATGTCGAATTTTTAAAATGATTAATTACTTTATATAGAGGATTCATTCATAAAGGTGATCGATAAATGGAATTCATAGAGGGAGTCAGTCAAATGTTTCTTTTCAAAACAAGTGTATGCAGCATGTGACTTGGTGAGAATCTGTGAATAAGAATACCTTTTTTGATGACATACTCAAAATCTCTGACACAATCTTTTGCTTCCCGGCAGTGTGTCCGGTCGAATTTCATTTCCTAAAAAAATATTTTTTTTTCTTCTTGTTTTGAAATGATCATTCTACTGAAGAAACTGGTTTCGAAAATATTTTTTCTTTTTCGTAACATCAATAGCTGAGTTTGTTGATTTAAATCGTGTTTAGTTATTTTACTTTTTTTGCATTAATAAAAATGATAATTTTTCTTTTACCTAATTTTTTATTTACCTAAAAACTTCTTTTAATTTTATATATATATTCAAATACTTCTCTCATTATCTCAAACAGATAAAGAAATGTTTATAAAAACAGATAATAAAAGTGATCTAAGTCTTTTTCTTTTCTGAATATATTTTTTTAAATGCATTTTTATTTATTAATTATTTTTCTTTCTAAAAATTAAGTTTTAATCCAAGAATTAGGAGAATAAATATTTATTTTGGCATAAAGATGAAAAATATATTAATTAACTGTATTAATTACTGTATTAAAATATATTAATTACTTAAAAATAATTAACATTAATTAATTATTAATTATAAAATTATTAATTTTTAGGTAGAAAGAGAACAAAAAATTAATTATTGATTATAATTAATTATGATTTATTAATTATTATTAAATAATTATTTAAACTTATTAATTTTGAGTTCCTTTATACAACCTTTACCTTTACCCTAACTTTTATACAACTCAAGTTTTCGTTTGTATGAACATATTATTAGTATATTAGCTATTTTGAAAGTTTCAAGATTGGTTATTGAGCCTTAATATTTTCTTGAATGAACATTCTAAATGTATACTACCATTATACAAAATTTCATCCTGAACTCAATTTTAAACCTTGTGCCTTCCCCTTGTTAAAAGCAGTGTTAAATATTTTGCTTTTATTTTATAATTTGGCTGGCAACCATGCTCTTAATTACTACAGAAACAAAATTAAATCAGTTTTGGACTCTTAAATGTGTTGCCTTTAATACAAAATAATGAAGAAATTCGAAGTTTTTACAAAAACGGTGATTTTAGGGTATGTACAGACTGTAAGTTATTAATAAATGTTGACTTTCAGACACAAGTTTTATCTGTATAGATAGCATTTCTTTCTTTTATAGTTTATCTCTAGAATATCCATTGAGTTCTTAGATCTTAATTAAAAAATTTAAAAATATACAATTAATATTATCACATTTATGAAATTTTACTTTATAACATTTTCAATAAAACATATATTTCAGTTTCATCATTTTATTCACAATGATGATTTAATATTGGTCATGGCATATGAATCGAATATTCATGGTAAATAAAACAACATATTGGAAATGATAAGGAAATTTGTTTGTATGAAAATAAATGCACAATTAGTAATTTGTCAATAATGTTTATATATACACTTGTGTTGGGGAGAAAAAAAATCATGCTAAGCTTGCAGCAAAACATGTGCAACATATTCGAAATAAAGTGATTATCAAAATATATCACAGTTATATCAGTTTAAATGAAACTTAATAACAAGTTAACTAAATTAAATACAATGACTAAACAAAACTATGAATATTATTCAGTTATAACACCAAAATTACTGAGTAGTTGAGGATATGAAATTTTAAATTGAATTAAAATGAATATAAATAGGATATGTTTATTGAACATACCAGTAAAATGATGGAGGCCTATCCTTAGATTTATTTGCTTATTATTATTATTTGCATCCGATTGTGCAGCAATAGTTAATCATGGCTTAAATAACCTTTAAAATTGAACAACTAAAAGCAAGAAAAAATCTGTCATTGAAATATAATTGGGGATGGAGAAAGCGGTTGCAGTGAATGCAAATTCTATCCCGAAGTCACATGATTGTGTCTTGTCTTACACCTAAGTAGGTTTGTACTCCTTCTATCACTATGTCAACTCTGTGGAGTCAAAATTCATTCTGTATGCATGCCATTGCTTGAAGAAGACTAATTAGTTCAGTAAGACAATCAAAAATAGCATTGGAAGCTGTAAAAAAGTGTATTGTTTATTGTTAAGAAGTGTCATAAGATATGAATATTTCTTTAGCAGTTGTTAAAGATAACAACAGAAAATTTCCATTAGCAAACTAAAATAATCTTGCTGCTACATCTGAAATAAAAATTTCCATACAAACAGTATATGGATATTTAGTAGAGAAGGCTTTTATGCATGGCATCTTGTTGTGTGGTTCTCTTTGACAGCATCCAACAAAAAGACCTGGTTTTGGGATGCCCAACATATTAATTGTGAACATAACTAAAATATGGAGGGGGGGGGGTTCTTGTCAAAGAGTCGAACTAGGAGCTCCCTGTCATCCTATGTAAAAGAAATTGTCAAATTTGGTGGCAAAGTAATCTGTGTCTGGAAGGGTATAATATTGGGCAGCTGTACAGCATTTTTTGTCTTTGTTGTGGGTCCTGTCACCGCACATTGATATAGAGATGAGGTCCTTGAAACTATACTGGGGTGCTACTGGTCCAGAGTTCAATTTCAAGAATGATAATGCATGGCTACACAAAGATCAGATTGTTGAATGATTTTTCTGAAGAGGATATTTGCCATATAACCCTTGAGGTCTCTAAATTTTTATCTTGCTGAACATGCATGGGATGATCTAGGAAGAACCATTACTTCACAACTCCCTTCTTTTCCCAAGATCTTCCAGAAGTTAGATGCAGGAGTTTTGGAAGAAGGGGCTTTGTTACCACCAGCATTTAATGATATTCTCACAAACTGTATGCGAGCTCATTGTGAGATTTTTATAGCTGCATGTGGTGGTTACACTCCATGGAAGATGGGTGTTTCCTTGAGATAAATGCTTTATACCTGATTCATGATTCAACACCTTTTGATATATCCTGTTTATTTATACTCAATCAAAATTATTTCTCCCATTGTATCTGCACTAATTTTTGTGGCAATACAGTGAATAGTTCATCAATTTTCACAGGTTTTATATTTGTCCTTAATTTTGGACATGATTGTATGTATTCACTAAAGCAGCTGTAAATGCATTAGTAACTGTTTCTTTTAAAAATCTCTGTTTTATTATCGGCTTGAGAATTTTTTCTGTAGTATTTTGATGCAAAATATCTTCTTTTAAAGTCTTTGGGTGCTAAGAATTGGTTTCCATAGGAATTTGTTTTGATTTTGAAGATTAATTATTTTTAAAATTGCATTTAAGGTGCTTGAAGAATAGGTTTAATTATTGTAAAGTGTTAAGTCATCATTCTATTATTATTTTTTTATATCAAAATAGTGGTAGTATTACTTTGTTTTTATGTTATTTATTTCTTAATGATATTATTTTGGATATTAAGTTATATATTTTTCAAACCTGTGTATGAACTTATTAGAATATAATATTTGTGTTAAAATAACCTCCAATCATTTGAGCAAAATATTATTGGAAATCATGTTTTAAAAATTTGAAATAATTCTGGGATGCCATTTCTTTGCTCATTAGACTTCTTCATTTATATCATATGCATAATAATGAGCTTTTAAATAATTTTTATAAGGAATTTCAACCAAGCAAAATTTATAGTAAATTCATATAGATGACTGTTTTTCAAAGAACATCTTTAAACAGAAGATTGTTTTTAAGTATTTGCTTTTGGACTTTTATGTACATTTTTTTAGTACTAAATTCTTGATTTAGCTATTATGTGCCAATATTTTAATCTAAAAAGTTTTCATTATTTTCTTACTGAAACATTTATAGTTAATTTTTATATTTATTAATAAATTAACTATAAATGTTAATTACACGATTTTAAATTTTTTAAAAAAATGTACATTTATATATGCAGGTTTGTAAAATTACTTACTCTGTAATAAAACATGTTTGTCATATGCAAAAAACCGAACTAATGTGCTTATTTTATTGACCTTATAGACCTTAACTTTTTAAAACTTATTCTATTTCCAAAGTAGTTTCAAAATATTATTTCTTTTTGTAAAATATATTGATGTGATTGTTTTGAATAAATTTTTTCTGCCTGATAGTGTGGAATGCTTCCATTACTTGTTCCCCAGCTGCATTTACTATTAATTCATTTTCTTATAATCTTTGTTTTCATTTTCATCAGAATATTTTTCCTGTATGTACTGATCATTGAGGTAATCAGCTATATTTAAATCCTCATCCCTTGTAAAAATTACTCGAATTTATTATTGGTTAGTTCTAACTTCATTATTTCCATTAGGTGCAATTTGAAATTTATGAATGATATCAAAGAATGTGTAATTTTAAATTGGGAAATTCATGATTTTTACAAGCCATATACATTTCCAAAACAAATCTTCTAGCGTGTAATTTTTTTTGTTCTTGACATTAAGGATTTTTTTTTGTGTGTGTATTAATTCTATAGCAATTTTAATATTTGAAAAACTTTTTGGGTGGATTTAATCATTTTATTATTTTATTAATCATACTTATTTTACTTTGTTTTGTAATACTGTATTAATTTGTAAAGCTGAGATATTTTTTTTGTTCCAAGCTTGAGTTGTATAATTTTATATTAATAGCCATTTAAATTGCAGTCTAATTTACAATTAAACCCTTGGAGTTTGAAATCCATTATATGTAATAAGTTTATCACATAATTTAAAATTCGGCTTCTTGAATCGTTTTGCTCCATTTTTTTATGTTTACTTTTTCTATTTATCGATTTTAAATATTAATATTTTATGGCCTATTTAATTACTTTAATAATAAATAAAGTACTTAATAAAAGTATTAAATATCTCCTAATTGTTTGATAGTTTATCTAGTTTAAATGCTTTTGATAATTTAAATGCAATGAATATTTAGTCTTAATAAGTAAAGGGGATGGGGGTATAAGTTTGTTTTCAACATTGCACTAAGTAGCAGTTCATATTTGTATCATTAACATGTTTTTTTTTAATTTAAAAGGTTTACTAAAGTTGCTAATTTTTTTTAGTGGTAAAGAAATTCAATTAGTGTTTCTAAATTGATTTTTAAATTGCTCCTAACACTATTTATATTTCGATTTATTTATAAAACTTTGAGATGTTCAAAACTAACTATACAAGAAAATATGCTGTTCAGGTTTCAATTGGAACCATTGCAATAATCCATATCCTTGGCTATCAATAAATGCAGTCGAAATACAAACGTCATTTGAGCAATAAAAACTACATTATAATGAATGATACATAGCAGTTTAAGAATTTAATGATGTATAAACTTTGACAAGTATAAAAAAATCACTGATAAATATCAGAAAAATTTGATAGAATATCTCTTATAACACTTCACCAATCAACTTATTTCCTTTGAAGTGAAAGCACAAATTTCTAAACAGAAGGAAAAGAGATAAATATAATATTTATCCGAATGGAAAGGCTATAAAAAACTTACTTTTATATGAGCAATTTATTTTTGATGAATTGCTAATAAGTTATTAGTTGATAATCTGTTGTTGCTTGGAATTAAAATGCATTTATTCGTAATAATTATGTTAATCTAATTTTTGGTAAATTATAATGCATACAATCATTTTACTACTTCGTATTGCTACAAGCTGGCCAGCCCCGTGAAAAGGCACCGAAGGAGAGAGCGTTAGCGACGGTTGAAGGAGCTTGGCGCCAGCCGAGCTTATTTTGCGAGGGAAATATTCTGGTAGCCCCCAGATCGTTCGCGGTGCCCAGTGCTGTTTCTGGGAGCTTGCTTCCTCGGCTATATGAGGGACGGGTTGTCGCAATTTGGCAGTTCCTCTCGAAAGAGTAGCGACTCGTTGAACGAGCTGGTTACTTTTCTCGCGTGTTATTAGTGAGCTGTGTTTACGTTTACTGTTAACGTTGTATAATTGAGCTCACTGTGATTTACTGTTTGCTGTGCTATACGATATCTGTTTTGCAGTCTGTGTTTATTGCGCGTAAGACTTGTATTTACGCTGTTAGTGACTGTTGACTGCTGGATTGATTTTATCTGAAGTTTTCCTTTATCAAGTTATCCTGTAAATAGCTGTAAATAAATTTGTTTCCGTTGTCCTTAATTATAGTCCATTCAATCCGAGCTCGCTACGCTAAAAAACGTAACAATATCATATGATTCACTGTTTTTGGTTATTTATGTTTACTGGAAGATTAAATGTTTGGACAAAATAAATTTAAATACTTAATAATAATTTTTAAATTTTTTTCAACAATTTTACGGTTGAAAAAACATCTCACAGAAATGAATTTAAAATTATTTAAAAATTTAAAAGTCGGAATTTCAGAATAATATTAAAATATTTCTTGTCAGGTTATTCTTCCCCAATTATTTCTGAAACGCAACAAATTTACGGTTAATTGCTAATTAAGTAAATACTATTTGTATCCCGAAAAATTAATTGCATTTTCCCCCTTACATAAATAATCAGTATGCCTAGTTTTTTTTTTAATGCTAAAAGTTTTGTTCTGCATATTGAAATTTTATTTAATATGTATCATTTTTTTTTTCTTTTGAAAAACGAAGATTGCGGAGGAAAGATATTCGATATTTAGAGGCCACTGCATATATTATTGGCAATATAAGATATTTATCTTGTGTTCTTAGAAATAAGTTAGTAGTAGAAGCCAAATAAATCGTATTTCTATCATTTTTCGAAGACTGCTGTGAATTTTTATTTCTATAATAATTTGGAGTAATTTAATAAAAATTGTGATTGTAATAATCTTAGTCTTAACTAATTTTATTGCTCCAAAGGATTCAATTCTTTTATTATCTTTTAGATGCCTTGAAAAAGCTGTGGGAAACCTTTGGGTTTAAAACTGAGGTACATACCGATTTAACTGCTGCAGAGGTGTACCAAGTCTTTCTAAAATTATCAGAAATGAACCATTCTAATTATGATGTCTTTGTGGCTTGTTACTTATCTCATGGAGATGAAGGTGATTTCAACTTTTCTTGTGCATTTTTTCTTTACTTATTGCTTTCAATGTTTTTTGCTATTCAAATGTGTGTATGTGGGGCATACTATACTGGATTTGCATATGCTGATATCTTAAAGAATTCATTTTAAAATCTGCTAGTTGGATTCACAGGAAAAATTACTGTACAAAAGAAACTCAATAGAACTCGCATAATCATGAACATCTTTATTTAAATTAATAATATCGTTTACTGTATATGCATTAAAATTTACATTATAAAAAAAACTAAAATTGTGAAAGATACAAGGTGGAACATTTTGAAATAGGTTTTAAAGTAATTAATTACGATTCATTGTCGACTTTTAACTTTATACAAGCATGCTTAAATAATTCATTATATATTCTTAGTAAATTTGATCATTATTTTTGTAATATCGTCACTAAATCCAATCTATATTTCATATATCATTTGATTTTAATGTTCTTGTGAGTCTGATCCCACCATTGATGACATTTCAAACAAATATTTTTAAAAATTGCAATTTCCTAAAGCACTTTACTGTATGAATCAAGGGGACTACTCTATAAATGAAATATTGAGCTATACTGCTTAAAACAACTAAAGGATATTGACGTTGTGGGTTGATCTTGCACCTGGAGAATTGTTTGAATGATTGATATACTATCGACAAACGTAGTAGTCTGTATGAGATAAAAAATGACATTTGTCAGAAAAAAAAATTTTTTTTTAGCATTCGGGTACAAAAGGGGGGGGGAAACAAACTATGCATAGGAGAAAAACAAATTTAAAAAAAGTTTCTTAAAAAGAACGTCGTTTTTAGTAGCGATTATTATTTCAGTAGACAGCCAGTAACTTTGAATGCTTTTGAGGTATTGAATCAATGAGGCTATTAATGAGGGGGTGGAGTTTTCTGTTCCACTAGTCCAGAAGAGCTCTTTCCAGTTCTTGGAGAGTCGTTAGGGGTGGTAGGGGTCCAGCTATGCGTCGGCCTAGAATGTCCCAAACATGCTCGGTGAGATTCACGTCCGGAGAACACGCTGGCCAATTCGTATGATTCCTTTATCGAAAATAAAACTATTCACCAAATTAGCACGATGTGGGCTGCAATTGTCATCGATTAACATGAAGTAATCTCCGATTGTTGCAGCGCAAGGGGCTACAGTAGGTCTTACGATCTCATTTCTATATCGGTGACTGGTCAGAGCTCCATTTCGCATGATATGAAGATCGGTGCGCCCATCAATGGAGATGGCAGCATAGACCGTCACTCTATCGCCGCCAAATCTTACGCTTTCATGCACAAACGCATGATTGTTACTATACCACTTTCCCTCTAGATGAAAATACGCCTATCATCGGGATGAAAAGGAAAAGGAAACTCAAGAGAAAAGAATGCTCCATTCATTTCTCGTCCAGTTTACATGTTCTGTTGCCCACACCCTGCGGGAGTGACGATGCTTTACTGTTAACATGACATACACCATTGGTAGGCGAACATATAGATTTATAGCGTGAAGATGGTTTCGGGTAGTGTGTGTAAAAAATGACGTGTCAGTAACTGAACAAAGGTGTTTTTGAAGAAGAGTTGCATTCATATTGCGGTATCTCTTGCCCTTTAGCGTTAAATAACTGTCTTTATTTTCCGTTGTTGCTCGTCTACGCCCTTGCCCCGATCTTCGGTCTGCATTTCCAATTTCCAAAATACGGTTCCAGATCCTGGAAATCACACTTTATTAAACTCCAATGACTTTTACTACTTCGGCGTGTGTTTGGACCCCCTTTTAAACGGCCGACAACTCTCCAAGCTTCAGATTCGGTTAAATGACTTCATTGAAACAATCACATTCACTGCCGGTAAAGTGTCGTTTTCGACCTCACACTTAAAATGTGCGTACTGCGAATTTTGAATATATAAAAAAATGCATTTTGGACTCTTCTTACGTTTCATGTAAAAAAACCCGTTATTTTATACAAGATTCATAATATTCTTTGTTTCTTGCACTATAGTTTAACTGTAAGGTTAAAGCTTAGAAGAACAAATAGTTTATTTCACAGAAATTTACTTAAAACTTCTAAAATAGGCATAACACTTCTAAAATAATAAATGAGTATTAAAATATTTTGAGGGATGGGTTAAAAAAAAGAGCTTTTTGATATGACTTTGTTATGCTAAAAGCTATGTTAGTTCTCAAAACAAATATGATCTGTATCCTTCGTTATTTTACTTGTTAAAATACTGATAACTTTTCTTTTTAGGAGTTGTTGTTGCAAAAGATGGGATATCAAATAAATTGACTACTTTAGTGGATTTAATTGCTAATAAATGTGTATCTTTGTTGGGGAAACCTAAACTTTTCTTTGTACAAGCATGCCAAGGTCGTGGAATTCAAACTGGTAAGTCTTTAAAATATATATTCTCAAGATAATTTCATTTTGTTTTTGTAAAAATCTATTATGGATGTTGTATTAGCAGGAAAAAATATTCATCAACCCATATTATTTTGTTTCTCATTGGTAATGGATAATTAATGTTAACAAACTATTTCCTAAGTGGTCAGCTATAATAGTTCTTAAAATTTAACGCTCACCTGTACCGGAAGTGAAGAAATAATAAAATTGTCACCTCTCTATTAAAAATTATGTTTGAGAATTTTTAATGCATATTTTTGATTATATCTACTTGTTTCATTTTATGTTATTTACTTGCAGTGAAGGTGTTTTTACATACCATATCAAATTTCAATGCTACAAAATGTGTTATGGTAAAATTTGCAAATTTTATGGATTTTCAGATTGATTTGTCTATTTTCTAAACCAATTGTTCTTAGCTATTGGTTATTTCTTAATGCATCATTAATTACACTAAAGAGGGGAAAAAACTGGTATAGGCAGGTGTACGCAAATAAATAAATATGGAAATAAAAAGATTGGAATCAGAATACGGCTCTGCGGTCGCCAACGTCTCTATATAAGACACAAATGTTAAATTGGCTACCGCTTCGACCATGGCAGGTTATAAAGATTTAAGTGAGTTTGAACGCGGTATGATTGTCGGCTAACGAGAGATGGGACATCGCAATCTCCGACGTAGCGATGAAATAGGCATTTTCCAGTACGACTGGGAGGATCGTTAACCATGACAGAAGTGCAATCCTTCGACAAATTGCTTCAGATTTCAATGCTGGGCCATCAACAAGAGCCAACATGCGAACCATTCAACGAAACATCAACAATATTGGCTTTCGAAGTTGAAGGCCCACTCGTGTACCTTTGATGACTGAATGACACAAAGCTTTACACCCATAAACTGTTAATGATTGGAAACACGTTGCCTGGTCTGGCAAGTCTCGCTTCAAATTGTATTGAGTGGATAGTCGTGCATGGGTATGGAGACAACCTCATGAATCCGTGGACTCTACGTGTCAACCGAGGACTGTTCAATCTGGTGGAGGATGGTGTGAGGTGGTGTGCAGTTGAAGTGATATGAGACCCCTAATATGTCTAGATACGAATTCGATAGGAGACTCGAACGTAAGCCTCTTGTCTGATCACATGCACCCATTTATGTCAATTGCGGATTCCAACAGTCTTGGTGGAATTCCAGCAGGACAATGCGACACTTCACCCTTCCAAAATTAATGCAGAGTGGCATCAGAAACACTCTTCTGACTTTAAACTCTTCCGCTTGCCACCTAAATCCCCAAACATGAACATTATTGAGCATATCTGAGATATCTTGCAACATGCTGTTCAAAGATCGCCGCCCTCTCGTAATCTTACCAATTAAGGGACAGCCTTTTAGGTGTCATTATGCCAGTTATCTCAAGCAATGCTTAAGACTAGAGTTGAGTCCATGCCACGTCGTGTTGCGGAACTTAAACATGCTCGCTGAGGTCCTACATAATATTAAGCAGGTGTACCAGTTTTCTTTTGGCGGGGGGAGGGCTTATCAATGTATTTCTTTTGAGATTATTTGCTGATATATTCATGTAATGATATCTTATAATATAATTTAATCATTAATTTATTTCCAAAATGTTATCTTAATTTAAACGATATTATCTTCATTGTAAATGTTCTCTTATTTCCTGATTCAGTCCCACTTTTCATTTAATTACTATCAACACATGCCCATAAAAGTGCTTAATTCTGCATTTTCTCACGCAAAAATGAATGCATAAAAATCCTTTATGCACCTTTTGTAAATGCCTAGTTTCCCCTATCCTTAATAAACACATCAAAGAATCCTTATCAAAATCTCACTGTAAGAAGTATCAAATGGAAAAATTTCTATCTTATTTTCTTCTTCTCTTGTGTCATGATGTTATCTGACACATCTCTTATCACTTATTATTATACATAAATTATGCCTCCTGTTATGGATTAAATCAAAGTTTTAAAATTTCAAGTTGCTACTTCCCTGTCACGCATCTGCTGAAATATGTGCGCATGTATTATGCTTAATGATTTTACCCAGTGTTGCTCAGAATGAATGTATTTATTTTAAAAAATTATCAGTTTCCCTGAAACCTTTATTAAAATATTTCTGGTGCTTCATTATTCGTTTGTAAAATCTTAAGAATTTAAAACATATCGAACTACAATTATTGCATATAATATGAGACATTGATAGTTAGGTTTTGTTGGTTTCGCATGTGGGAAATAAAAATCTTTTTAATGTTTAGAATATGACTAAATAACAGCATGCATCTAAGTGAATGCATTTAAAAATATTTATATTTTTGACATAAAAATAGTTCATTTTTTCACTAAATCCTCTTATCGCCTACATTTATTTTTATTGAAAATTAAAATATCACTATCACCAATTTTAAAAATAGTCAAATATATATAATAAATATATATAATTTGTAATTTTTTAATTATATTTAACAAATGACAAAATTGAATGATAATTACAAGTACCAAATAAAATGATATGATTTAAAATATCTAATACTTTCATTGAACAGGAATAGCAACATTAATAACATTATATATATTTTTTCTGTTATGGAAACATAGATTTTAATTTACAAAAAATATTTTTTATTTCATATAACCTTTATTACAAATTTTGTTAATTCTCAGGATTATTTATAGACAACATTTGAGAAAAAGCTATCTATGAGTTTTATATTACGTAATATATTTATGAATTTAACAATTTTTAATATCATTTATAATTTACTTGTTTCTAGAAAGAGAAGCACTTTTTGAAGCATCCAAAAGTATATTTTTAATATTGGAAAAGAAGGTAGTTTGTTTCTACCAATGTTTCATCTGTTTATTTATTAATTAGTAAAATTTAAGATTAATTAGTCAAAGATTTCGAATGTATTTTTAATACATTTTTTTTTTTTGTATTTTTAAACTATGTGCATTCAAAGCAAGAGGGGAGGGGTGTTTTCCTCCAAACTAAGCAATGCATGAAAACAAAGTTTTGTCTTACTTCATGAGCTAAAGTTTCTCATTTATTTTCTGGAAGCACTGAAGTGCAAATTGAAAATCTTAATTTATTTTTTAGGCTGTTTTGGTCCTATTTTTATTCCCTCCTCAACTACAGAAGTCCAAGTACTAGAACCCCAATGTTCAAGGGTTCCTACAAATGTTGCTCTTCGCTCTGACGTTTTAATATTTAATTCATCTATTGAAGGGTAAGTAAATATCTCAACAGTTGAAGAAAGGATTGTTTCCATAACTTATTGATGGTTTTTTTCTTAGTTATATTTTACTCTGCATTCATTTATGAAATTGTATTTTTAAATACTTAACTGCAAGGACCTTTGTGATAAAAATGTCTAGGCTAGCTCCATTAACTTACTTCTTGAACACGGATTTTTAGTATTATCCATTAAAAAGTAGATTAATTTCACATGAAATCGCAAGTTGTATTAGGAATTTGCAGGATTATGATGTATATTTTTTCTCTAATACTTTTTACCAGTGAAATAATGAGTGTTACATGCAATAATTCATTATTATGCCAAACTTTATTAACTGTGAATTTAAAATTCAGGAATTTAGTGCTATCCATAATCTGAAAGCAGATATTTTTTTAAAATTTTTTTTGCTTCTAAATGAAGTTTAGACATCATATTTGTACATGATGGATAAATATAATATGAGTTTTAATTAATGGCATAACATAATAAATTCAGTTTTTTATTTAAAAAATAGTGTTAATTGTTAACGTTTGTTTTAAAGTCTTTTTACTTTTTCAAGATAGTTTTAAAACTCCTAAGGTTCTTTTAAGTTTCAGAGCATAAAATAATCGTTTGGCATGTGTTTATTTTTCACTGTGGCTCTTAGCACTATATACCTAGATTTTTTCAAATTTCCTACATATTTCAATACAAGCTATTTAATAAAATACAAAATGCATGCTCATAGTGCATGAAATGAGTTTTATCTGTTAACATATGAATCTTTGATAACAAATTAATTTAATGGAATTTAGTTGTTCTAGGAAATTGGGTTGCTTATATCCAAAAGGATCAGAACTTTTGTATTGTAGTTTCTATTTACTGAAACTGTTAGGCATTATCATTTGTATGATTTTCTGTTGGTATATGAGACTGAAAAAACTTATTGAATGACAAGGAGTTTCAAGTCTTATAGATATTGGGTCTGTTTGAACTAAAACTAAGTAATCAACTTAGTTGAAATAATGATATGATATTAGGCTCAAGGCACAAATCTTATTTGATCTAAGTACTTGTTACTATTATTTTTCTACAAAAATGGAAAAACTTTCTGTCAGGTATGCTGGTACTCATTTGATGCTGAAAATTGAAGTCAGTATAATCTGTGAAAATTAATTTACTTTGGATCATTCTGCAGTTTCTGTAACCTTCAAGAATATTTATAAAAATGAACTTCTTTTTGCTGTTACATTTGTAACCCATCTTGCTATGTAATAGCACAAAAAAAGTGTAAGAATAGTTTTGTATGGTAAAAAAAGTGTTCAATAATTTAAAAATTAATTGTAAATAAAGACTCTACTATTGTTGTTTGAATAATGTTATGAAAGAATATTCATTTCCAACATCTAGTTGTATAGATCTTATAGTTATTTTTTATATTCCCAGGTTTGTTAGTTTCAGAAATAGTAACAACAGTTGGTTTGTGCAAGAGCTTGTTTCTAAAATGGAGGAAAAGGGTGAAAAATTTAATGTTGCAAATATTTTCACAGAAGTTGGCAGAAGTGTGACTGAAAAAGATGGTAACCTTTCGGATACTAATATCATGAATTGTAAGCAGACACCAGTAAGATATAATACTTTGAACTATGAATTAAAACTGAAAAAAGTAAGTCGTTTGTAAACCTCGATTTTCTTTCATTTTATCGTTGAAATGTATGAACTATAAAATGTTGTATTCAGTGAAAAGCATGTTTTTTGTTTTGTTTTTTCATATGATGGATCATAATGAGATTTTTTTTTTTTTTTTTTTTTTTTTTTGAAAAACTGTATGGGAAAATTTATAATCATCTGTTTTATTACAAGTGTTACTTATGTGACTTTTTGTTAGGATTTTTGAGTAAAATATGTTGGGAAAAATTTTTTGTTCATGTATATCTTTGTAGTAAATATTTACCAGTTGTGCTTCACATGCTTTTCATTTTGAATTGATCTAAAATTTAAATATTTGAAGTAGAGCATTGTATGAAATCATAAAATGTTTTTCATTTGTACCATGTGGGTGAGAAATTGTAAACACTATTTTGATACATTGTAAAGTTTTTTTATAAGCAAACATTTGTATATATTGCATATTTTGAAATAAAATGTTGTTGTATATTTGGTATGTGATTTTTTAAATACAGGTTTCATTCACATCTTTCAAACATTTTTTTTTTTTTTTTTTTTTGTGATCAGTTTGATAATTCCATTTTGCATGGAATGTTTTTCCCTCTCAGCTCAGTACTTTTTTTTAAAGATTTAATTCTTATATGATTTTGAAAGAATTCTTTGATATTTATGTACAATTTATATTTGTTCTGTTATTTTATTTTAATAATTAAATGTTAATTTTTAAATTAAAATGACCTTTTTTTGTATCATTCTATAATTGAGTTCTTACTTCAACAGAATGTGTAAAAAAAAATTTTGAAGTTATTCTATGTATGTAGCAATGTGCAGAATCCAGTCTTACAAAAAGCATCTTTTCATTATATGTTTATTTTTCATCCATTTAATATTTGAAAACTATATTTGAATGAAACACAGTAGAAATCATTTTATTCCCAAAAAATTTATTTAATTCTAAGTTAAAAATTGCATTAGCAGTCTAAGGGGGAATCCTTTTTGTTTTGTCCAAAATGTACTTATTTATAATATAATCACTACTATCGTCATTCATGTGACACTATGATTATACCAGGTGTTATAATTAAGGCAGGTGTTTGAAGCACTGTAAAAGAAAAACTACTGGGAGTATATTGAAGAAAAACATGGGAAAATGCATTGCTCTCTCTCTCTCTCTCTCTCTATCTATCTATCTATGTATATATATATATATATATATATATATATATATATATATATATAGCACTTTTCATGACAGTATTTCATACATTTAAATATTTTTTTCTTAAAATATGAAATGTGTAATGTGTTGCAATATTTATTCAATATGGGATCCTTCAAGTCCTATCAAATGCTGTAGATGTAAGACAGCATGATAGACAGTAGCACCTAATGTTTCCTGCTGGATATCTAGGACATGTTTAATTTGGTTTTTTTTAAAGCAATAACAGAGTTAGGTCTGTCCTTGTAGGCATGATCTTTTAAATATTCCCACAACCAGAAATCGCGAGGATTCAAAGCAGGTTAACAAGGTGGCCTCACATTTTGGAAACATCTGCTAATTGTATGATTCTTACTAAAAGTTTAGTGAAGCAGTTATGTAACACAATGAGCAATGTGAGGTGGCGCTCCATCTTGCATGAATATTGTTGAATCGAAGCAGTTTCTTTTATAACGAGTAAACTTAATGTTCTTCAGTTAAGCATCTAGAAACTGTGAAAAAGAAAGTAGCGATGCATTTTAACGTTAATAGTGAAAATATTTTATTTATGTTTATCATTTGCATTCCTATACCTAATTTGTGATTTTATAATCTTTAAACTTTCTAAAGAAAGGTTTTGAAAGTTTTCTTTTTTTCAATAAGAGTGGAAACTTTGGCTTCCCTTCATCTTATTTCTCTATAAAAAGAAAAATGATACATTAATTATTGCATCTTCATGGTACTCATAATCTGACACCAGGATTATGGTCGGCTCTAGGAAATTTCTGGATCAAATGTCTGTTTTAGCGTCCCTCGAACCCTGTCTTATTGGCTCCCCACGTAAAATAAAAATAATTAAAATGCAATTTAGAAAATTAAGAGACTATTAAATATTTTAATACATATTCACAAATCATTATTGTGTTTATTTACATCCAAATTTATGAAAAAAAATTGTTGCGAAAATTATTGTGATTAAGATAAATAAAAATGATAGTAATGATGGAAACAGGCCATAAATATCAACAATATTTTTAAAAGTATATCAGGAAAAGTTTAACTTTGAAAATGGAATTTTAAAAGCTTATTGTGCTAGAAAATGAAATAAAATTTTATGATATAAAACTAAGAAATATGTCTCAGAAATTTTAGGAACAAAAATTTGTTATGAAATACATAAATGTTAGTTTTTAAAGAACTGTTTTACCTGTCTGCTTTTGAGGGAGAATACTCTCCCGTCTTATAAATAATAGAAGTCAGACCTTCTTGCCCAATCGAAAAACCTGAAAGCATAACTAAACATTTTTATGACATGATCGATCTCGATAATTCTTGGCTAATTTTAATTCCTATTGCCACAAAAATGAAAAACGTTTATAATCAAAATTTTCTATACTTCTATAAATTTAACAAAGCTGTTTTTTATTCTTTCAGTTAGTGTGAATTGAATAATTGGCATTTACTCTTTAATTAGTTTGATCTCTTTAAAATGTGAATCACCGTTTATATTTTGCTATTTAAACAAAAGAATATTTTCGAAGTCTTGGTATTTTGACGCAAGTGATCGTGTAAATGGCACTGTAGAGCCATCTACAGGGGGCTTGCTTTGGCTTTCTGGAGGGCAAAGGTGGTTCGGTTTGAGTGTGCGACTTATGTGTTTGTGAAAATAAATTGTTTTGTTATGAAGCTTAGATTTATTTGAATATGCAAACCACGCCCTGGGTACACAATTGTGGAAGTGCATGACACCACATTGTTTGAAGCCCCCAGTGAGGGTCGAACTCACATCCCCAGATTTACAAGCCGCAAATCGGCATGCAAGGTTTATTTTTAATAGTAATCCTTGTACAGAGTAATGGCAGACGGGCCGAGCAAAGATAGTGGCAAAGTATGCGTGGTAGAGTCACTAAACTTTTGAGAAGTCACGAAGAGTTGTTTAAAAATGAACTGGGCGAGGAACAATTTGATAATTTGAAAACTTCCTATGGGCTTCGATTGAGTATTAGGAGAGGTAGCGAAACCTTGGTTCTGAGATCGATTAACTAATAATTGAGGAGATGGAGTATGGTGATGAATTAATTAAATGCGGAGAGTATGATGATAAAATAACATGTAAAGCTACAATAGTTAGTAAGACAAGGAAAATTAACAGTAACAGATTTGTTAGGGGAAAGGATGCATCGGTAATGTCTAATGATATGAAAAACAGCAACAATGTGGCTGTGCATGAAAAAAGTCACAGTGTCGCAAGTAATGCTTCAATAATGTTACCGAAATTAAGTGTAGAAAAATTTGAAGTAAATGGTTGGAATTTTACAATTTATACGATAACGCAATTCATTCTAATACAGGGTTGTCTAAAATAGAAAGTTTACCTATTTCAAAAGTTTATTGTCGGTTTCCGCTTACAACTATGTATCGGATTATAGTTTGTCTGAGGAAAATTATGGTGCATATATAAAGAGTTGGGAAGAAAGGTTTGGACGTAAGGATATAGTTATATCAAAATTCATACAGGTGTTGTCACAGTTGGAACCAGTTAAGAGCTCTTCGAATGTTTATGGTTTGAGAAAGTTGTGTGATCAGTAACAGATTTGTGTTAGAAATTTAGGTAATTTGAAAATTACTAGTGGTTCCTACGGTCAGCTATTAAACCCAATAATTCATAAATTATTGCCTTGATATTTGATTCTGGAATTTCATAGAAGAAAAAAGTCTGGTGAAAATATTAAGGCAACAGAGTTAATAGCATTTATAAAAGTAGAAATTGAATGCATAGAGGCTGATGAGTAGTTCTAGGGAATGATAAATATGTCGTAAACACTAATACGAAACCCGGGTTCAAAAATAATAAAAATCGGTTTAAAAGTGGATCAACATCAACATATAGTACTTTGGTTAGAAAATATTGTGTGTTTTGCAACATTTATAATGGGCATAATTCTCTTAAGTGAATTAGATGAGATGAACTAAAGCGAAAGCACTTAAAAACATACAATTTGCGTTACCGTTGTTTTAGAAAACACAAAGCAACTTTCTGCAGGACTCGCATTGAGGCCTGTGAGGTTTCTAAGAAAGTGTCCCTAAATGAAATTTTTTGTTTATCTAAAAATGAACCCGACTTAGATATTAATGATCGTAAAGCTGAAGCTAGCGCAGCGGAAAACAAAACTATCTTGTCTACTACACAATCGAAAAAAAAAATTGCTATGGGGTTAATTGATTTAGGGTCAGAGTTGTTAATGTTCCAAGGAGTCAGCCAAAAAATTAAACTTGCCCATAAAAAGAGAAATAAAATTAAAGGTATATTCCTTCGGAAATAACTGCAAAGAAAACGAATTTCCGGTTAGCTCTGTAACTTTTACGAGTAGAAATTATTAATCGAAAACTATAAATATTGAAGTTTACGTCACGGATAAAATATCTAGTGGTTCAATTCAAGGTCAACTTTCGCCGTTAGTTATGGAATTCATACGAAAGAAGCGTCTGCGCCTTGCAGATTATCCGTCCGGTAAAAGAAAAATAGATATTTTGATTGGAATGAATTACCTTTGGGCTGATGAGAAAAATATCAGAGAATCTTTTTTTGATTCAAACACTGTATGGAGATACAATCTGTGGGCAAAGGTTTGCAAATTGGGACGTGTCGTGTGTTAATTCATATTCTGCATTCATTGGAGAGGTGAACGATTCCCAAACATTCTTCAGTCTTTTTGGCAATTAGAGAAAAATTTCATGAGAGATAGTGATTCATTATCGCGTAAAGATTTGGAGGTTATCAATTTGTTTAAAAAGAACGCCTTTTGAAAATCGAAAGTATACTGTTGGTGGTTGTTTAATGAATACAAGGGATTAATTAGTTTATTAATAATTAGAGGTAGGGATAATTGAAAAATTTCCGAATGGTGATGGTTGTGAAAATGAGCTGGAAAGCTATTTTGCCCCGCATAGTCCTTTAATCCGTCTTGATAAAGCAACTACTGCCGTCCGCATCCTATATGACTTCTTAGAGCGGGGGAGCTAAATCATTGAACGAGTGTCTAATTCCAGATCTAAATATATAGTAATTTATTAGATATTTTAAAATTCAGATTACAGAAAGGCATTTGGTGAGGATATAAAAGGTGCCTTTCATTCTGTTTTGCTCGAGAAGAATTTGAAAAACTGTCTGACATTTATTTAGCTCCGTAATGATGAGGATTCACCATTTCAGATATTCAGAATGGCGCGTTTGCCTTTTGAAACTTGTTAATCGCTCTTCATACTTGCAGCAACTATTAAACTTCATATAAAGAAATATAGGGAGGAACATGCTAAGGTTGTGGAAATGTTAGATTTGCATGCTGATGATCTTTTACATGGAACCAAAAACGACGATAAGACCTTTTATCTATCGACCACTGCGGTAGGTATTTTAAAAGATGTAGGCATGCATCTCCGCAAAATGAAGAGCAACTTTAGAAACTTGAGAGAATTGTGGATCAAAACGGAATAGACATTGGAGAAAATAATTGAAATACAAACTCTACAAAAATTCTAGGTTTAAATTGGGATACAGATCGAGACACTGGGATTGTGTCACTTGCGCTCAGTCTCATTAACGCTAACTCATTAGAGGGTGTCATTTGCGCTCATATGGTAGGTTTACTGCAATTTAATCACCTTTGGCGGGAAAACTTGGCGTGCATCTAGAGGGGCTAAAGAGAATGCACGTTTCTCGCATTGATAAGATTAAGTGACATAATTAAGGGTCCTTATCTTCGAAATATTCGATTTTTTTCTCACGGTAAAACTGTAAAATTTTCTTTAAGAACGCTAGATACATTTTTAATAGTTTATTTTAGATTAGGGGTTAGATTAAATTTAGATGAAAAGGGAGAGCGAAAAAATATATAAATCTAGCTCAGGGATGCACAACCTTTTCAGGATGAGGGGCCAAAATATGAAAAGAGATCATGGCGAGGGCCAAAAAAGCACATGAATGCTAAAAAAATATTAAAAACACGAAAACATTGGAGGTTTTTTTAATGGCAATACACATGAATTACAATTATTACTTTACTTATTTTATTCATGCATACATTATGCAATAAATAAATGAATAAAACACAAACATTATAGCTACGATTACCTAAACCTAAAAAAAAGAAAGAGATTCCTGCTAAAAAGGGTGCAAACTTGAAATATAATAACAGAGGAAAACTTTTTGGTAATAATACAGAGAACGCAATTTAAATTTTGAGAAAAAAATTAATAATCGAAATTAGTAAAAATAATGAATTCATTTGAAGTTATTGATTTTATGTTGGGCTTAATATTAGTTGTAGCAATGCGTAAATCAGCAGAAAGGTTCTCATCTCATTCTTAATTTTGATTTGTTTAAATTCATTAGTGAGAAAATTTGCTCACAAATGTAAGTGCTTTTAAGAAAGTTGCACTTGCAGCTGCATTTTTCTTTAAGCATAAAAATTCCTATAGCAAATCTTAATAAAATTCTAATATCGGTTTACCTTTGAACTGATTTTTGAAAAAATCAGAATTTTGTAAATCAATTAAGGCTAACTGCATACTCTCATCCACTAGATTTACCTCAACAGAAAATGGAGAAGAAAATACAACAAATTTTGTTTGGCACTTTTCAAAATCTGAAAACCGATCATCAAATGCTTTATGAAAGATTTGAATTGAATCCTCATACTGCATTTTCATGTGTGGAAATTTTTCATGTTCGCGAGCTTCTCCTATACGAAAATCGTACTCGCCGTTAGCCATGAAGGGAACAAACTGAAAAGCTTCGTAATAAAAAGTAAATAAACTAGATGAACAACTGTTAATTATTTATTCTGATGTAGAATCGTTTTCTTTTCAGATTTTTATCCTTTTTTATTTGAAAAAAGTCTCATTTCATTTTAAATTAGTCATATTTTATTAACAACATTCGCGGGCCAACTTCGAAGGCTATGCGGACCAATTTTGGCCCGCGGTGCATAGATTGTGCATCCCTGATCTAGATGATAGAATAAACCGAACAGTAGAACCTTCTTAACATAGTCGAATATTTCAGTTGGGGAAAAAGATTCTATATAGAGAACATCAAACAAATTGAATAATTATATAACAATTTATGTCATTTGAATAAAATTGTCTTCAACGGAAAATGAATCAAAGTTTGTTTTCCCTCATATAAATGTAAGGCAAGCAAATGTCCAAATTACCATCAATATTTGAAATTTTTTTAAAATGAAAATAAAACAATTATTACATTTTTAGTCTTTCCTTAGAACTACTTAATTTGTTTGAATATTATACTATGCCAAACTATAATTTTATACTAAATATGGAAAAATCTTAATATCCACCTTGATTGTGATATAGTCAAAAATAATTAAATAATCTTTTAAATATTGTCACTAAAAACTATAATATTAAATTTTAGAATAGCAAACCTATAAAATAATTGTTAATTTGTCAAATATTTGCAACATAGCTGGAAGGAAATTAAAATAATGTTTGAAAACTGGGCGTTTAAATCTATAGATGTATAAAATTTTTATTATAATAATTGTAGATATAAAAGTGTGAAATTTTTTAAATCTCCATAGCTTTCATGCCATTTTATGTTTTTAAACTCGCTAGTACTCAAGTTTTATGTCATTTTAGTAGAAATAAAATTACATTATTTATTTAAATCAGATTCATTAAATCAGTTCAATAGTACAAAATGGGTTTTGATTTTCTAGTTCCTATCAACATATAAAATCTAAACTCAAGTTTGATATTTTATGAACTGAAGCATTTCTTTTTTTATTCGTTTATTCCTCAAGATATAAAAGCACACATATTGTTTGGTGTCTTTTTATATTAATTATAATTTTTTTCTTTAGTTTTTTTTCAACTCCAATTAATGATAATGATTACAAATGCTTTCTGAGAGTATGGATAGACCTCTTGATCTGAACATCAAATTAAGAAAATAATTTAAATTCTAATTTAAGCCCCTTTGGGGGAGCCTCCTTCCACCCCTCAAAAAAGAATAACCTAACATTATTAATTTCAAGCTGTTTAAATTCTATTTCTGCTTCGCTAAAGCCTATAACATATTTATAACCTTTTCAATAAATTATTTTAAAAAATATCCTGGAATTGTATTAATTAAAGGGCATAAAAATTTGTTCCAAATTAACTCCTTCGACACCTATACAGAATTGCATTATAACACTTATTAATAACACTTGGGCATATGTGATAGGGTTCATGTGATATAAGGACTGGCTTTTTGAATTAATCAGCAAAGATTTATCAAATATCCACTGATAAAGTTAATTCATTTCTTAGTTATAATGTCATTAAAAGTTCACTAAATTTATCAGTACCATACCGTATACTTTTGTTGAAAATGGGACCAAATAAAGAGCTTTTAAAAGCAGAAATATGCAGAATCTGAACTGAAAACTGCAAGTGATGATGAATTTCTTGCAAGAAGAATTGTTTTCATTTTTCTAAACAACATTTGTCTTTCCAAACAACATTTTTCGGAAAAGGAAGATTTGATTTTGCTTAAGAAACGGCCTATTTGTTTGATTTTAGATGCCGATCGTATATTCTGTATGAATACCACTTATTAAAGGTGAAATATTCTTTGCAGTCAATTTTGGACTATTGAGCTCTAAATTGACTGTTTCTAATCTTGGAAAACATTAACCTAAAAAATAGAGAAATATGTCAATTTTTTTCATCATATGTATGACACTTTATTCTCATTTGTTCTGTCCGATTGAAGAAAGGATCCTACTAATTTTAACTACTAAGCCTATTAAAATGTTGGGAACTAAAGACGTTATCGTATTCTAAAAAGAGGAAAGCCTTACGATTGCATACAAAATATATCATTATCATTATCATCATCATCATCATCATATCTCATACATATA
>JAOUZG010015698.1:342786-364545 GCA_026289955.1 Argiope argentata | reverse complement strand
ATATATATATATATATATATATATATATATAAATTTTTGCTCAATTGCCTACCCTTTTTAATGGCATTTTGTAATTGGAAGTATGTCTGGAAGCAGGTTTTAAAAAAGAAAAACTTATTCCTAAGTGCAACGATGTAATGCTTTTTAGAAAAAAAAGTGACTTCAGAAACCTTTCTGTCATAGCTATGAAATTAGTCTTATCTTACGCCTTAATATTCAAACATTTGCTATTGTAATTTCACTTTCGGTTACAATAAAGGTCCAATTTACATGAATCTTTACTTTTGGCAAGAAATTCAGAGATGAAAAAAGAAGGATAAAAAAGGAAGGAATAAAATTTAAAGTAACATATTTAATTTCTAGCTTTCTTTCATGCTTAGATCTAGGATAGATTTAAAATTGGTATTAAATCCCTGCTGCTACCGCTTTTAAGAAAATTAGACAGAAATTTACTACTTTATTACCTGCGAATAGAACTTTAGAATATAATACTGTATCTGAGAATCAAGCGCTTTAATGTAGTACGTGTAGATGCTGCATTTAGATATCGTTTGTGGTACATTAGATTATGTATAGTTAAATCTGACAGTAAATGAGCTAGGAAATGAAGTAATGCATTTCAGATTTGAAGGAATTTCAGTAATTATCAACACTTTCGATTTGAAAATATGCTTTTCTCCCCTTGAGAATTAACCAGCAGCTGTTTTTTTTAATTTTAAATATGATTCTTATAATTTATTATAGCCGAAGTGCTTATTATTTTGAAAAAAAAAAAAGATAACTTATTTGAACAACTTTAACGTAAAAAAGTACATTAGCTCATTTCAAGTATCCGTTTGTAGAATATATACACATAAAAGCATACATACATATTGAAAGAATTAAACATTATTGATATCCATTTAAATTTGAATAAAAAACACTTTTTATGTTTTTTCCCCATTTGTTACATAAAATTAAACTTTAAGACATAAAAAGATAAAATCCTCCTAAAACTAAAAAATATAGTTCACTTTAATAGATTAAATTTGTATTATTGCGTCAAAATTATAATTTTTATAAATGTCTTCAGTGTAGGAAAATTATGAACATGCTCCTTCATAGTAAATTTTTAAAGCAAATTTCGCTCATTCTACTTATTACTTTTATCAATCGTTTGAAACGCGGTAACGGTCATTAGCATTTTTCCCACGGCAGCCCTTTAACGTTATCAGAGATATGGAGTGTCATTCTCGCTGTGACGATGATTGATTACCATATGGCGCACATAGTAAAATCGCCAAATTTTACATAGAAAGATAAAAGTTATAATGTGGTACCCTTTTTAAGGCTTGAGCGCAAATGACACCCTCTAATGAGTTAGCTCTAATGGGACTGAGCGCAAATGACACAGAACCGAGACACTTGGGGATTAAATATGCCACAGTTAAGGGAGTTATTGAGTACACACAAATTAAATAAAAGAATCATTTTGAAAACTGTAGCCAAAGTTTATAATCCAATTGGTTTGGTTTCGCCATAATTTATGATACAATAGCTGTGCGAATCAAGATACGATACGGATTAAGAGGAATCAGAGGAGCTGAGAGACAAATTCTTGATTTGGTGTTCCGAGATTGAAGAACTTGCTGGTTTTAGTATTCCTAGAAAATATTTCTTGTATGGCACAGGAATTGAATTGATTAACGGCAGCTACTGTTGCAACACGAGTAGCTGAGTATTTGGAAACACTTTTTAAAATCAGAAGTAATAATATTCATGTTTTTGGTGATTCACAAATAGTGTTACACACTGGATTAGAGGTTCGGCTAATAAATGGAAGCCGTTTGTGGAAAACCGTGTCAGAGAAATTCAGAATTCAATCGGTCCCTCTCAGTGGCACCTTTTCAGGGCAATTCGAAAATCCTGCAGATCTTGTGTCTTGAGGTGCAAAGTTGATCGATCTCGTGAATAACGAATTTTGGTTTCGTAGCCCATATTGGCCAAGAAAAGTTGAATTTGACAATAAAAACGTTCCGCTTGATTTGAATTCTGAATTGCAAGAAAACCTCTTGGAAGAGCAACGAAAAACTGGTGTGCGATGTATCTAATAAACAGGAGGAAATCGATTTTCTTACAAAGTTTTATTCTTTCAGCAAGCTTACACGAGTTGTGGCATGCTGTTTTAGATTTATGGAGGTATTATTTATGTACAAGCAAGATACGACGAAGCACGTCAATTCACGGAGCAACACAAGAGCGAAGAGAGAGTAAAAAGCGAGCGACGTATTTATCCCCATGATTATACATTGTGAGATTCTAAAATAGATTTCTTTACACGTGTTGATTTAGTAAAACGAATTAGAGGGATCTTTTAAAAGAATGTGTTTAGATCAATACATTTTTATCCCTTCACTCGGAGCGATGGAACGTGTCGATGCCAGCAATTTTACAGAACTTCTGTTGCAATAATTAAATAAAAAAAGGTGGAATTAAATCAGGAAATAAAAGAACACACGCACGCACGCACACACACATATAGACAATAGTTTGTTGTCATCCATTTTTTTTCTAAATTTAAACAAAATATTATAAAAGAATGGAGTGATAATAATTTTCCTTTTGATCCTTGCATCCTTCTACAAAGGACGGACATAAAAATATTCAAATGTTTGAATTTCATATTAAATCGGATTTTTTTTAAAAAAAATAACCTTAAGAAATGCAGCATTTTTGTTTCCCGTTATTTAATTTTATTAAAAAGAGAATTTATTTAAACAGAGAGAAGTTTTCCCAACACTTTCTAGCACAATCTCTAATAAAAATGTCATCTCCTTCCTTCATAAAACTGTCCACCATGGGCATGGCTGTGAACGCGCAAAATTCTCATTTTTTTTTTTTATTTTCAGGCACTCTCACTCTAGGGTTTTTTGCTTGGTAGATTAGTGAAGATAAACAAGTCGTATGCATTATGAATAACATTTTTTTTTCAACCGACTGAAATTAAAATTTAACACAGAACTATATTTTTGATCTCAAGATCACATATCAAATTTCATTTTTCTAAGCCCTTTTTTTAAGTTATTACATTTACATGATTTAAAAGTGTGAACCAACAGATGGCTAAATCTTTGATGGTTTTGATTCAACATTTGATAAGCATCTACACTTAAGATGTTTTAGGTTGTCTGAGATAGAGAGAGCTGAAACGATGACATTTAATGCAAGCAGAAATAAAGAAAATTTGTTAAGTTCAGCATCTTGAGAATCGTTAGTGAAAATCGATTGAATCAGGAAACAGAGTAACAGTCGAAAAGGTTTAAATCATGTTTTTGCAGAAAATTCTTCCGCTAGTGTGAAAAATTTTGAGGCAGTGTTTTCTGAGGAAATTTTATTGTTATTTTCTTAATTTCTTGTATGAATTTGAAGCAAACAGATAGGTCTTGTTTACAATTACCACTCAGTTTACTGATTTCTGGTCCTGTGTCGCCATCTCTTGGACTTTTTCTTTAATAAAAGTTGTTTCAGTTTTTTTTTTCTTTCGAAGACAGAGGTTAAGTTTTTTTCCCCTTTTGTTATGGTAGAATTAATCTTGGGGAGTTTTGGGCACCCTTTAAATAAGGATGCATGCGGTTTTATTACAGTTAACGTATTCAGGAATGAAGATTTCTTCTCTTTTATTTGGACATTTTCTGGAGTCAAGATTTTTCAGCGCAGTATATACAAAGAACTTACATTTTGCATTCTGAACTATGGTAGACAGAGGAAATACTGCCTACGAAAATTTTTGACTAGCAAAATACTAGTTTTATCGAGCAAAGAATTTAAGAATGAGAAAGTATTTCCCATGTCGTTAAGTTGCAGACACCTTTTCAAAAGTTTAATTTCATATTGCATGATCCTTTTTATACGACAGGATATTAATTTTAATGTACGAGCTTAATTTTATTCTGTATCTTTCAGAATACTTTTGAATGAAAGAATTAATAAATTAGACTTCAAATGCAATTAATAATTATTCAATACAAGTAATAATTTGCATGCACTCTTATTCAAGAAACGAAAAATAAAAATCATTGGAATTTGAATAAAAATTGAATAGATCAAAATATTTCAGATGTTTTTCTTTTTTAGTTTCCAACCTTTACAATAAATTAAAGATCTATATTTGGACAAGAATAATTTAAAATTAATTTACTCAAAAAATATTGCATTATTGTATAGAATAAGAATATCCTTTCACGAAGCATCAGTTACGTAGATGTTCACATCATAAAAATTTATATACGATAAATTATATTATATATCGTGGAAAATTATTCCGTTATTCAATTTTTTAATGTACATAGACTCTAGCGTCTTTGATAGTTTAAAGTTTGATCGATTTCATAAATTTTAAATATGACGGGTTTTCATAGAAGGAAAAAAAATGAAGTGATTTGTCAAATATGATAATGTATATTAAAAACTTGCTTCTTGTGAAAATTCATTCAAAACATTAATGCAAAACACATTACGAGTATAATGCAAACGATTATCATTTAAAAAATTACAACATAGTTGAAAAAATCTATTCAGACTGTTCAGTACAATTGCTACCAACGCGCCAAATTGGCGAGTCCCTTTTCTAGGGTTACTCTTTTTTGTCATTCCGCGGATCATGACCCGCCCAGTACGAACTGGGAAAAAGGAACGCGATGCATACAGTTGGTACCGGGGTACTTCATGCCCCTTCTATGGAAAATAAACCTCATTTATAGAAGCTTCACGGTTCCTTAGTTTATCATCAATTAGCTATATCGCAATTAAGAGTTCAATTCTCAATTTGTTCTCATCCTCATCCGTGGAGCGATCAGCGGCCTCCAAAACACAGACTTTCTTCAACAAGATTATGAGTTAAATAGAAATGTAAGGTACATAGAATAAATAAATACAGACACGTTTTTGCTAAATTGCTTAGAATTGAAACTAATATGATCTTTTTCTCGATATTATAAATGTTAATTTTCAAAATATGAACATTTCAGAATTTTATATGTGAATGTTAAAATGCGGAAAATAAAAAGCTGCCGATAATTTATTCAGCAGCTTTCAAAAAAAAAAAAATTAGTGTTGAAGATTATAAGCTGAGTGATCTAGTACTCTATGAACATTTCATCTTCAGTATAATTTTTTTTAAGAATCAGCCGCATTAAAATATCATAGAATGAATTGGAATATATGGAGAACGAAAAATGCAGTAATGAAGTCTATTAATTGCAATAAAAGCAGTCTGGAAGGCTTTTCATTTAATTATAAAATTTACACGCACTACAGCTGCAACATGGTATAATACAGGTTTAAAATTATACTCTATGAGGTGAGATTCAGTAACCTATTGTAGAGACAGTGCGATCGTTTGCACAGACTTTTAAGAAAAACTAAACAATTGTTTTCTACTCTGCTGAACACTTCTTCAATGTTCGTATAAAGACTACTTTTCAAATACAACGGCTGATTTCAGCCATTTTCTTGATATTTTTCCAAACGATAATTTTACAGAAATAACTTACAGTTGAACGAGGAGTTACAGCTCATTGGGGCCGCCATCCCCACCATCTCTAAATCTAGTGAATTTGAGCTTTGATACTTTTGGAAATTTCCTATTAAATTATGGAGTGCATCAGATTTAAGATAACGTAGTAATTTAGTTGCATACGGTAAAATAAATAACAAGAAAGGAAAAGTAATATATATATTCACACACACACACACACGAGAAAAAGAAAAAAAAGGAAAGAAAAAATGCTAGGGGGGAGTGGGGGGGTAACTTTGGAGAGGGTGAAATGACTAAAGATTTGGTGAGCTCCTGGGTCTACGCTTATTTGCTCTATGATTGATGTTGTACTGCGGCAGTTTTGTTAGGGTAGGGTTATCAATATTGATGATATTGTCTAAGAAGTTTTTGGCCAGTTCATTCATAAATTCTTTTATTGGGGGGGGGGGTCAGGATTTTTTAAAATTATTATTTCGTTATTTTGGTGGAACCATCTGGCAGTTGCAATCATTTTGAGGGTTTTATTTTCAAAAGTGACTATTTTTTGAAGGTTTGAGCTGGCCGTTGCTGCCAGATTGGACTCGTGTAAGTCAAGATTTGTCTTAGACAGGCTAGGCAAACTAGCACCTTGCTGTCCAGATAAAGTCCTGAGTTTCTACAAATTAATGGGTATTTAAAAGCCTTATTGGATTTGTCTCTCGTTTTGTTTATATAGTCTCTGTAGTTAAGGTTTTTATCTATTGTGATACCAAGATATTTAACTTCCTTTTGCCATTCGATTTCAGTATTATATATTTTGATTTTGAGCCAGTTATTAATTTTTTGAAGAATAGAATTGGTCCCGTTTTTTCCACTTTTAGTAGTATTTTCCATCTACCGAGCCATTTTTCAAGATTTGTTAAATAATTTTAGAGTGAGGTAATTGCCTGGTCTCCTTGCGCCAGTATCATCATCATATAGGCTTATCATAATATTATATGGGGGGGATGTCATTAGGGTAAAGAAAGAAAATCACGGAGGCAAGAATGCCACCTTGGAGAAATCCTGCTCTGTTTTCTTTTTGTGGAGTCGGTTTGTTTAATAGACACTGTAAAGTATCGGTTAGTTAGTTATGAGTTGATTAGTTCCATAAGGGCTTTGGGAAAGTTATAAGTGATCAATTTGTGTATGAGTCCGGGGATTCAGACTTTTTCGAAGGCCTTTGCGATGTCTAAGAATACGGTCGCAGTTGACTTTCTATTTTTTCTCCCCTAGTGGATGTATTCTTTCATTTTAAGAAGCTGGTGAGTTGTAGAAAGTGTTTCGGTGAATCCGAGTTGTTATGGGATATTTTTGATTAAATAGTGCAATTCAGTTATTTATTTGAAGGTCTGTACCTTTTTGGCATATTAGTTCATTACTTTTTTTACAGAAATTATAGTCTACCAATGAATACATTTATTTTAATTAAGTAGTTAAATTTAATTAAAATGAATTATTTTATTGTTTTAAATAATTCATTATAATTTAAAATAGGAAAATGATTTGTTTTACATTATATACTGTCTCGAATTAAATCGTCGAAATCTTCTATCTATGGCATAAAACTTCAAATTATTGTAATAAAATTATTATTTTTTAAGAGAGAGAAGTCAACATTAAATTAACGCTAATATCAATCATCCATAATCTACCTCAATGGCTGCTGATTTCATCTGATTCTTAAGAATAGCTTTGTTAAAATGACATTCATATACGAGGGTCAGTCAAAAAGTTCATGGGGTCAATTCATGTGACGTAAATAGCACATATCATATGACTTCTGCGCATGACATTTAAATCTTCATCCGCAATGCTTTCCTCGATGAGTCTGCCTTTAACGCACTCCTCTAAATATGAAGCGGATTTTTTGTTTACATTTTTATTTATAATTTTGAGTCGTTTTCTTTCCTATAATTAATATTAAAAGATGAAATACTGATGTGTTGCTGGAGGCTTTAAATTGAAACACAATTAATGATAAAATGCTTTTTTTAAAAAGTTTCCTTTCAAAAATCCTGACATCAGTTGTTAGCTTTGGAATAGAAGATTGTTGTTGTTTTCGAAGCTGGTAATATGCACCGCTTATTTTGAAGAATTCATTTACAAAAATTGAAACCCAAAACTGTTAAAGTAATCTTTTAGAAAACCCTCTCGAAGGAAAAGAAATCGGTACACTATTTTCCGTCAAAAATAAATGGAGGCAATAAACAAATTCGTCAGTGCATTTCTAATTTTCTTTATTGACATTTGATGAAATTTTCTAAGAATTTTGAATATGCTTAGAAGATTTTGAAATGTTTACATGAATATTACATTATTTTTCTCCTACAAAATCTTAACCAAATTTAATTGATGTAAGTAAACAAACTTTTGTTGTAAAAAATAATTCTCTTAACTTAAAATTAACAGCGGCTGTAATGCTAATTTGGGTGGAAGTGAATAAATTTCTTTAAGATTTATTAAACAAATAAATCTTTTCCAACTACTGAAAATCCAATTTTCGTATTGACTGTTACCAGCATTTACAATTGATGTATTGTATTCAGAGTGCTCTTAATTTGATAAATTGAATGCTACATACTTTAATGCTACTTTTTTCTGAAATAATCCATAATTTGCAAAATGACCTAAAAGAACTTCACGGTTCTGTGGAAAAGATTCCTTCCCGAGAATATTGTTAGTAATATTAAAATGAGGACATTGACAAATTTCACTAAAGAAAAAAGGACTGTACGCAGTTTAATATCACTGAAAGAATTGAAACTGCAAGATATCTCATATAAGGTTACAGTAGAAAGAGCCCTTTCAAGAATTAAAATGTACAAATATTTTGTAAGGACTGTCCTTTATACATATTTATATAATATCAATTTAGTATTTTATATTACTTGCATGTTGTATAACTTTCAAAGATCATTAATAAACATCAAATAATATTTTGTATTAGATTTTTAGTTTTTGGCATTATACTAAAATGCATTTTGAGGTTTTACTTTTTTAGTGTAAACCTTAAAGCTTTCTTTACCTTGTAGCAATTCATATTATTTTGTAATTGCTATGTAATCATATCTAATAACTGATTATCAGAATGGATGGCTCCAGAAATCATTATTACTTGTTTTCTAAATACATTTGTTTGTAATGGATTCACGACAAATTTGCGTCAAGCAACTGTTGCTATAGTTAGAATGAAATATTATTAGTTTCTTTAATTAAACTGAAATTGATTGTTATCATAATATCATGCCATACTATTGTGCATTTCAGTGATTTCTGTTTTAAAAAATACAGATCTTTTCATTGAAAATCAACTTCTGTAGCAATATTTGCTATATATTTTTTGTTTCCAACTTCCTGGCTACATGGATGTTTCACTTTTTTTTTCTATTTCTTTAACCTATTGATTTTGAATCATAAAATTCTATAAAAGCATACTCTTTTAATTCCTCTTTATATCCTATTTAACTTTTATAGTTGTATATATCACGATCTTGTTTATTAAATTTACTGTATTGTATGCTTTATTTTATATTTGTTCAGTGTAATTTTCATCAATGTAACTTTAAAATTTTAAAATGCATTTCCGAAATGCTCTGCTCTAAAAGTATATTGTTCAATATTGTGTTTTTATAGGTGATAAAAAAATGTTGTTCAGTATCTTGGATGTATCTGTTGAATAAAATTGATTTCATCATTTACTTTGACATTCTTGCCATACTATGTTTATATTTTTTGTGTCTAGAAGAAAAAAACTGTTGGTAAACAGTTTTTGATTTTTTTTAAATATGTAAGGACACCGAAACATCCATTTAAACATATTTTTTCAATCTATTATCATATGCAATTTTTCTTTTTTTTTTCTTCTTTTCTTCTTCTTCTTCTTCTTTTTTTTTTTTTGTAATGTGCAAATAAAAATTATGAAAACATAATTTTACTTGTTTGTCCTTTAATGATTTCTGTAAATTGAAATGAAATAACTGATTCATAGGTTGCATAAATTTGAAAATGGTAAAGTTATGGTATCTATACCTTTTTTATTTCCTAATTTGAAATTGTAAACAAAATTTATTCAATATATGAAAATTTGAGTTTCATGTTTTTTCTTCTCAGCAAACCGAAAACATCAAAGTCTGAATACTAGTAAAAATCATTACTTACGAAAAAATTTAATAATTTTACTGGTAAGCTTCAAAATCTTATCTTAACTAAGAGCGATAATTATTTAAAGAAACTGTATTCATAAAATTCAACCTACAGAGAAGGATATGGTCTTTTTCTCTGTGATTTAATATTTCAATTAAAAAAAAGAAATTAAATTTTCAAAAACACAGCCATAGACATTTGTCAAAATGTATCTTTAGGGCAAAAGAAAAAAAAAAAGATATGGGAAAGCAAAGAATAAAAGGGTAGCAAACAAATTAAAAAACGATATGAATTAATTAGACATTGAAAATACTAACTGAAATTTTAATATAAAAATAAAATTACATTACTTCAAAAGTTTGGAGAAAAATAATTCAAAATATAAAAAAATATATCAAAAGTCTAATAATTATTCGACTAGCACAACAGTAAACTGCAATGCTTTCACCAACGTTATCGGTAGACATCCCGGAATGCGCAGAATGGTTGAAAATTGAACAGAATAGGTTTGTTTATCACATGACGCGTGACCCATGAATTGACCCCATTGCATTGCTCAAAAAAACAAAACAGGATAGAAATTTTATAATAACTTTATTTGTATCTTAAATTTCCATTCAAAATCTACTTTTCAACGTAGCCACCTCAGTTATTTAAGCATTTGTCGAGGCGTGGTACAAGTTTTTCGATGCCTACTGCAAAGAAATCCCGTCCAATGTCCGATAATCATTGTTGGGTTGCAGCCTTCTCTTCGTCATCTGAATGGTATCGTCACTTTGAAAGCTCTTGCTTTATGGGACCAAAACCTTGAAGTCAGGAGATGAAAGTTTGAGCTATAAGGAAGGTGATCCAACACTTTCCACCTAAACTATTTCAGAAGTCCGCACTATTTGTTTTGCTGCATGCGGTCTTGCATTGTCATGCAGGAGCACAACGCCTTTCGACAGTTTACCAGGCCGTCTATTTTTAAGGGATTATCGCAATCGTTTTAATGTTCAACAAAAAGAAGATTAATTGTGGCATCCTACGGCATGAACTCTGTATGCATCACGCCTTCTCTATCGAAAAAATAGCGACATCATCCCCTTTCCTGTAGATGTAACAGTTCGACACTTTGTTTGGGTTGTGGAACTGCAATGTTTCTACTAGTGCAAGCTGCTTTTCGCTTCAGGGGAGAAGTGGTGAATCCAAGTTTCCTCTACGGTCACAATTTTGTCCAAAAACCTGATTTCTTTCCGTTTGGTAATGTTGCAGAAATGAAATGCACTTTCAAAACGCTTTCCTTTATGTTCCTCTGCCAAGAGGCGTGGCACCCATCGAGCACAAACTTTATGAAATTTAAGGTGATGGGTAATCATTTTATGCACACTTCCATGAGAAATATCTAATTTATTTGCGATTTCCCTTTCTTTATGCGTCTGTTTGCAAGAATGCACTCATTAACACGAGTAGCGATTTCCGAATTTGTTGCAGTTGATGGTCTTCCCTCGCGCCCAGCGTCGGCAATATCTGTACGTCCATCTCAAACATGATCCGATAGCTTGACAATACAGCATTTTTACCATACACTTCATGCAACTATCCTCAAACTTCAGTGCAGTTGCACTTTTTTGACCACAAAAAACGAATCACTGTACGCATTTCCAATTCGGACGCTACTTGCAGCTGTCGAGACATGTTTGCTACTGATTATCAAAAAAACTAAACTTACCTCGGGGAAACCGCTGTCACACAATAAAGGAACATACCTGAAGTGTTGTCACACAGTGCCATCAAAAGTCTTAGACGGAACATGTTTACGAAGTAGTGCAACTAACTTTCTGACTGACCTACTTATATTTAAGAAGTGTGCGTGCGTTTTCACTCTTTATAAATACGGGATTGACAAGAAATAATTTTCCTCATTGAGAAGGCACTGAAGGGATTGTGTCACTTGCACTCAGTCTCATTAGCGCTAACTCATCAGAGGGTGTCTTTTGCGCTCACATGATAGGTTTACTGGGATTTAATCACCTTTGGCAGGAAAACTTGGCGTGCATCTAGAGGGGCTACACAGAATGCACGTTTTTCATATTGATAAGCTTAAGCGTGATAATTAAAGTTCTTTGTCTTCAAAATATTCGCTTTTTTCCTCACGTCCAAGATTTATCAATTATTCACTGATAAAATTAATTCATTTCTTAGTTCATATATAATGTCATTAAAAATTAATTGAATTTATCGGTACCATACCGTATACTTTTGTTGAAAATGGGACCAACTAAAGAGCTTTTAAAAACAGAAATATGCAGGATATGAAAAGAAAACTACAAGCGATGATGAATTTCTTGCAAAAAAATAAATAAATAAATAAATAAATAAAATAAAAATAAATAAAAAAAATGTTTTCACTTTTCTAAACGTGAAAATTTTGCTAAAAGTTAAATTGATGCTTCTATCTAGATCGAAGCAACATTTGTCTTTCCAAACAACATTTTCCGTAAAAGGAAGATTTGATTTTGCTTAAGAAACGGTCTATTTGTTTGATTTTAGACGCAGATCGTGTATTCTGAATGAATACCACTTATTAAAACTGAAATATTCTTTGCACAATCAATTTTGGACTGTTGAGCTCTAAATTGACTGTTTCTAATGTTGCAAAACAGTAACCTAATACAAATAGAGAAAAATGTCAATTTTTTTCATCATATATATGACATTTTATTCTTACTAGTTCTGTGCGGTTGAAATAATGATCCTATTAATTTCAACCACTAAGCCTCCAAGCTAAAATATTGGGAACTAAAAGCGTTATTGTATTCTAAAACAAAGGAAGCATTACAACTACATACAAAAAAAAAAATCATTAACATCCTCTCTCTCTATTGTCTCGCTTTCTCTCTCTGTATATATATATATATATATATATATATATATATATATATATATATATATATATAAACTATGACCAGAGCTTTTAATTTTAAAACTAAGCATATTTGCAAATTTTCTGGATAGAAGTGTGAAATTTTGTACGTATAAATGAAAATAAAAGAAAAATTGTACTACGTCACACTTAAAATAATGATAAACATATAAAAATTCATATTTTTGAAATTTTTGTTCAATTGCCTACCTTATTTGATGAAATTTTGTAATTTGAAGTATGTCTGGATGCAGCATTTAAAAAAGAAAAAAAAAAACTTATTCCTAAGAGCAACGATGCAATGCTTTTTAGAAAAAAAGGCGATTTCAGAAACCTTACTGACATAGCTATGAAAGTAGTCTTATCTTACGCCTTAATATTTAAACATTTATTATTGTAATTTCAATTTCGGTCAAAATAAAGGTTCAATTTACATGAATCTATACTTTTGGCAAGAAATTCATGGACGAAAAAAGAAGGAAAAAAAAAGAAAAAGGAATGAATAAAATATGAAGTAACATATTTAATTTCTAGCTTTCTTTCATGCTCAAATCTAGGATAAATGGAAAATTGGCATTAAATCACTGGTAGCGCTTTTAAGAAAATTAGAAAGAAATTTACTACATGCTTACCTGCGAATAAAACTTTTTAACATGATGCTGTATCTGAGAACTAAGCGTTTTAATTTATACGTTTAGATGCTGCATTTAAATATTGTTTGTGGTGCATTAGATTATGTATAGTTAAATCTGACAGTAAATGATTTAAGAAATGAAGTAATGTATTTCAGAATTGAAGGAACTTCAGTAATTATCAAAACTTTCGATTTGAAAATATGTTTTTTCCCCCTGAGAATTAACCAGCAGCTGTTTTTTGAAATTTTAAATATGATTCTTATAATTTATTTTAGCCCAAGCGCTTATTATTTTGCAAAAAAAGGATAACTTATTTGAACAGCTTAAACGTAATTTTTTTAGCTCATTTAAAGTATCCGTTTGTAGAATATATATACATACAAGCATACATACATATTGAAAGAAATAAACATTATTGATATCCATTTAAGTTTGAATTAAAAAAAAAAACTTTCCATGTATTTTTTTTTCATTTTGTTAAATAAAATTAAACTTTAAGACATATAAAGATTAAATACTCCTAAAACTAAAAATTATAATTCACTTTAATACATTAAATTAGTATTATGAGCGTTAAAATTATAATTTTTATAAATGTCTTCAGTGTAGGAAAATAATGAACATGTTAATTCATAGAAAAAATTTTAAGCACATTTCTCGCATTCTATTTATTACTTTTATCACTGGTTTGAAAAGCAGTAAGGGTCATTAGCATTTTTCCCGCGGAAGCCTTTTTTCGTTATCAGAGACATGAAGTATCATTTAACAGTGAATGATTACCATATGGCGCACATTGTAAAATCACCAAATTTTGCATACAAAGATAACAGTTATAATGTGGTACCCTTTTTAAGGCTTGAGCGCAAATGACACCCTCTAATGAGTTAGCGCTAATAAGAGTGAGCGCAAGTGACACAGAACCGCACTGAAATGCGTTCAATTGCTCAAAATGAGATAAAATTTGAACTGCAAATAATTCAAATACTGTGCTTAACATTTATTAAATCAAATATTTTAGAACTAAAATGCACCAACAGATAGATGTATAACACAAATGATATTTATTTGTATATATTAGAAATAAGAAACACTCATTTGCTTTCCAACACTGTCTGCTATTCTTTGGATAAAAAGAAGGCAGATTTTAAAGGAGCATTAATTACTTCTCTTCGCATTATCCCAACGTTGCTAGAAGAAGAGCTGAGGGTAAAATTGTTCTAACAAAACTTGTAAAATTCCGTTGAAAATGTAAAAGAATTTCTTCACATAAAGAGTAAACGAAGAAGTCCAATGCCTTCAAGTGCCATGGACAAGATATAGGAATTTAGAATAACTGGACACCTTGGCAATCTTACAAATTGAAGGCGAAGGCAAATGTCATCTTCTGGAGTCGGAAATGAGGTTACCAAGATAAATGAGGTAATCAATCTGTCAACGTATGGTAGTATGAGTGTGTCAGTTGTTTCCCGTGAAATGGATTTGCTTTATTACATAACAAGAAAAATAAATTGATTCATTTTGCATATTTTAAAGAGAAACTGCAAATGAAATCCTTACCTCATAGGACAACGGTCCTATGATATATTAAGGGTTCTTGATATCTCCCATTTTCAACAGCATGATGCCTTCAAGATGTCATTTCTACGCAAGATGGATTAGCTCCTCGAATTGAACGTCAAACCAAGAGATTGCTGACAGCATTTCATGGATGCACAAGTATTCAGCAGCCATTTTTCATTAGCCTGGCCTCCTCGTTCATTGGATATTATCCTTACAACTTTTGGTTGTGGTGTTTCCTGAAGGACAATGTATACTTTCAAACGCCGACATTTATGTCAGGTTTAGACAGCTTTGGCAGAGTGGTCGTGATACGCCAGGAGATTTACCCTGATTAGTTAAGGGGGGGGGGGGTTAGCTTTGTGATTAGAACGCATTGAAGAACATGAAATGGGGGTTTTACTGTTATTTTTCTCTATTATTTTTCGTTTATAAAGCATATTAAATGGTTTTATATGTGTTACAACTCCATCTATTGGTAAATTTCACACTGAAATTTTTTATGTAATAAATATAAAGCGCTTGATTTAAATTACCGGTAGTTAAAATTTTCTCATTTATTTTATTATCACCTCCATTATTTACCATTTATAAAGCAAATTTAATGTTTTTATGCTTTTTACATATCCATCTATTGGTAAATTTTATGTTAAATTTTTTTATTTAATAAATGTCAAGCGCTTCATTTGAATTATCGGTAGTTCAAATTTTCTCATTTACTTTAACAAAACATATTCAAATGTCCTCTGAAGTGAGAAACTTATGTTTTGTTAATTTTGTATTTAAATTAACTTTAATCCTTAAACGCTGTAAAAAGCTGAATTTGCTTCTTCTTTTTTTTTTTTTGTATCAATTTTCTCACATAATCACGTCTACTACAATTATTGACTTCTGTCAAAGATCAATATCAGCGTTAGCTTTTTATAAATTAAGCGCGAAATTTTTTTTTTCTCGTTCAAAAGTGAGTAACAGGTTGGTACTTTTTTTTTCTTTTCTGTATTAATTCATTGTCTTTAAAATTGATACATCCCCCCCTGTGATATGTCAGACAATATGTTACTAATGGTAATAACATCGGATTACAAATGAACCCATCCTGGTATTTGATTAACGGTGATCAATGAGATCAACGATAGATTTTGTTTCTTTTTAAATGTTCAATTGATTGTTAAAATATGAAATATACAATAATAATAATTAAAAAAAACCTAGAACAAAATTACTATAAAAAACTATCATGTGAATTGACGGAATATAAGTATCTATTTAATTCATAGAAGTTTCTTTTCAGTAAGTAAATTTAAATGTGATAAGTTATGTTTCAGTAAGCATTTTGATAAAAATTATCGAATTGGATAAAATGTCATTAATATAACTCAACATTTTACATTTTTATTACAGCAAGAAAATAGAAGAAAAAATCCTGATTTATAATTTATTTCAAAAATAATAATGGAAAAATCATTGTTGCATATCAACAATTGTTCTTTAATGGTTAATTTATATTCACTATCAACAACAGCCCTTTAACAGTTCATTTATATTCACTCATTCAATAATTCATTTATATTCGCCAAGGGATTATTTTAACTCTCCTCCTCATATAAATTATTATTGTTTCACTTTGTTTGCAAAAAACTCATGATTTTTCAAAATTTTACCAAAAGGTGTGAAATTTTTATACATGCTGCAGCATTGTATTGATTCAAACTTTCGTAAACGTTAAGAATTTCATTTTCATAATTATCACTCAAATCAGGGTTTAAATAAAAATACTCACATTTCTTTTATAATTCAATAGCAGGAAGTACTGGTTTGTGTCTATACAACAGATTTCAACTCAGGCCTTTACCAGGTCCAGGTTGTGTACAAATAAAGAATAAAATTCCATAACATCAATAATCAATTGCTTGTTAATTCTACTCTAAAATTAAAAATTGGTGAATTTTATACTTTAACTTTGATGATATCAAACAATGCAATGATCAAACTAAATGAATATTTCTGCATATATTTAAACATTTTTGTTCAGGGGCAGAGGATGTTCAGAATACAACATGAAGCGGTATTCACCGTATGTACAACTTATTAGCCAGATTTTGAAGTTAATGCCTCATTTTGAATTATTTTTGCCATATTGCAAGGAATTTAAAAGTAATCTTTATTTTTTTTAAAAAAAAGATTACTATATTTAATAAATCTTTTAATATATATTAATGTATTTTTAAGTAATTTTTTAAAAATTGTTTTTAGAATCTTATGTCACAACTATTTTAATATTGGTGTTTCAAATATAATTAAAAAGAAATTAAGAAAGATACACTTCAAATTTTAATGCAAAAAGGATTAAAGTTTGGAATATAATGATTGTTGATTAGATTATGTAGAATTCTAGAGCAGTATTGAATTTGGGCATCTTGTAATTCTTTTAAACTCTCCTAAAAGAATCAATATAATTTACAGAATTTCTCTCTTTTTTGAATAAATAACATTTCATTAAACCTATAATTATTATTGCAAAATATTCCATTTATATAGTCATATTTGCTTAGAGATGAAAATGTGTTCATAGGTAAGAGATGGCAAGTGTGGTAAAAACTTGTCCCAATTCAAGCTGAAAATTATATTCTCCTCTGTTGTATAGATAGCGAATCAAATTTTATATGAGCAGCAAATGATATATAAAAGGTGATGACTCCAAAAGAAAAACATTTTTTATATCTAATATTTATCGTAATGGCTGCCTGTAAATTGCATTAAGGTATTTTTGTCACTCAAATTAACAAGCCATTATTATTGGCTGCACATATTTAAAAAATTATTCAAGTTTTTATGTGTCTCATTCTTTTAACATAACTAATTTGAACATAATAAAAATATTGCTTAGAATGTTGCATTTGATTATCTGAATCTCGTTAGCTATAAATTAAATCAATTTATTCATTGTTTGAAAACAAAATAATCTTTAAATTTAAAACAAATTTTGATTTTAAAACTGATATAAGAGGATGGGATAACATTAAAAATAAACCATTAAATATTAACAAATTTGGTCATAATATATTTTTCTATGTTCAATATGAACATGGTTAATATCCATAGTAAGACAGTGTTCTTTAAATCATCATATTTAATGCATATTAACATGTAACAATTTCAAAGGAAAAATATCAATTTTAAAACCAGATTACAAATTCTAAGTCTGTTTTCTCTTCAAAATACTAGTTTAAATGCTATTGCAGTTTAATTAAAAGTTTTTTTTTAAGGAACTTCACATGCTTAGATACTTAATACATTGCCACTTTAATTAAACACTGTATAAGTATTTCAAAGTAATAGTTTTGTCAAAATTTTCTATAAAACACTTTTTAATGTAAATATACTAAATCTTTGCAAAATTTTAAAAATGGTGTATGTAATATCATAAATGAATAATTTTTAAATATGTTAGTTTTCTTTCTATGGTCATTAGTCTTATCGAGAAAGTATATCTTGATTCCATTTTTGATATAAGATTTATATATTGCTATTTGTGTCTACATCTTATTATTTACCATATGGTATTTAATGCTATTCAAAATATTACAATGAATTTTATTATTGCATTTATTTTTATCTTGTAATTGCGATGAATGAATGAATTTTTCACCTTTCTGAAAATAGAACACTTTGAACCACTTCAAGTAGTCTTCTGGATATACAAAGAAAGAGGAACTGCTGTAAGGAATAATGGTATGTATAAATTTTCAAATACTAACAATGCTTATTAATAAAAATATAAATTATTTATTGATTATCTTTAAACTATTTTATGGATGAAGGCAAAAAGTAGCTAGTTTGAGCAATACTTAATTTTATTGCAAACTTTCTTGTCCAGTAAATTACACTTCTTTTAAGTTTAGTTATATGGTCTTTAGTTTTGTTAACTTCAGTTTTCTTTTTAAAAAATGTAATTCTGTTATTATTATCTTCAGATCTATGGAAATAGTTTTTATTAAAAAGAGAAAATAATATCTAAGAGTTTCAATCACCATTTTGTAGCCTTTTTTTTAAAAGAGTTTTCAAAATAAACTTTATCCCAGTTTCCTGTTATTTCTTTTCCCAACCAAAAGAGCAGTGCATTTTAAAATTTTATAATAAAAATTGAAATATTCTGCTTTTAAGTAGTACAGCCCAGAGGGTTTAATCCAAAACTTTTCTATCCTCTAAATATCCATTCAGATGATTTTATAAAAGCACAAAAAGAAACTTTTTAGATTTTATGGGCATGAAAATATACTTAATTCTTTAGTATGTGCAATTTGATATCTATTATGAATTAAATCATTAAATCACTGAAGCAATTTAGTTTTTTTATATATTTCAAATTTTGCTGTTAGAAACACTTTGTGTAAGTTTCTGAAATTATTTTTACTCTGAGATAAAACTTTTGGTTTTATTTTATCTAGGAAAATATTTCAAAAGCATACCAGATGTTACAAACTGGCATGCTACAAAACAATGAATTTAGGGCTCTGTTCATAACCAATCGAGTTATGAACTTAAAAAAGAGCCCAATTCATTTTCCGAATGAAGAGACAAGTTTCTCATCAATAGATGTCCACAACAAAGGAAATGAATAGTACGTAAATTTATGTCATTTTATATAACCATTTTTGAATTTGTTTGATTTTTTTTTTTTTTTTTTTTTTTTTGTTGTTGTTGTTGAATTCATCTTTTGTAGTTTATAGAGATTCGTTTCAAAGACTTTTTTGTAATAATCATTATTTGAAATTTTTCTATTACTTCAGTATATTATATACATGTGCATGGGTTGGAGGTAAAAGAGTATAAATCATATTAAGATAATAGGAAAAAATCAGCTGAATTCATTTCTACAAATTTCAAATAAGTTCAATTCTAACATCCAACAATTATTCCCTTAAATTAAATGAATTAATAACAAAAGAACAAATGCAGAACAAAGAATTGCTATATCTTGTATCAACATGTAGTTTTAAGTATGTATAATTCATTTAAGAATTGGCTATACAATTTTAGACTTAAATGTTTGTTTTGTCTAAAGCTTACTCATACATCTTCTAGTTGTTGGTGCATTTGGTAATATATATTTTATTAGGATTTCTAGATTTTAACTTCTATAGACTGAGCTGATTTAGTACAAATAACACCATCCTAAGAGAAATTATAAGAGAAAATCCCCATCTACACCTCATTCTGTTTTTTCAAGATATAGGTTTTTGTAAACTAATTTGAGCAAACTTTTCGACTATTTGCATTTTAATGAAAACTTTCTGAAATTATTTGACTAATAAACTAACTCTTAATTGATAAATGAAATATGTATATCTTGCACTTGGTTCAGCACAGTTAAATACTGATTTTGAACCCAAAAAAAAGTTACAACTCAACCAACTATATATAACCCTATTTTATGTATTATTTTTTCTAATTTTTATTTAATGCAGCCAAACAATTTGTTTTTAGTTTGTTGGTAGATTTTTTTATTGATTAGTGCACACTGTAGAGAATATTTCTACCAGTAAAATTGTCTCTGCAACTTTCAATGGATAGTTGTGGGAGAAAAGCAAATTTTCACCCATCTTTATTCTAATATCATTCATCATGCTTTCTTATAAAAGATATCATTTGAAAAGAATATATTTTAATAAAATCTTTTAATGTGCTATTAAAAGTCTTTAATTATAGAAGTTACAGAATATGTCATTTATGTACTGAAATAAGAAAAAATTTCCTATAGCAAACACATTTTCTTCATTTAATTTGAAAACTTAATTCTAGAAACATTATGAACTAAGTTTTAACTTTCTAACAATGTTAAAATAAAATTAATTAAATAATTTTTATTTTTCAATCTTAACTTTTATTTTTTAAGATATGAATTATTAATTTTAAACTTTTATTTGCTATGGAAATATTAAAGTATTCTATACATTTTGTACTAGTTTATCACTTAACAATAACTTTTAACGTTTAATATATTTTGATGAAATTAGTATTTTAATTTTTGAATGCTAGCACACTTAAATTTTAATAAAATCACTGTGCAAGACTATTTTATGAAAGTCTGCAAATTGAAATTTTTTCTTTTAAGCAGTAATAATTTTTTATTTCCTCCAAAACATACAATTTAGATATTAACATGATGTTTAAAATGTATTTTTAAATTTTAAGTATTGATGCATTTTATTTGGTGTTTAAATGCTTATTCATCAAGTTTTTCTTGTGTGTCAATATTTTTCCTACTGTTTTGTGAAAATGCATTCAAAACAATTATCAGACAAAAAAGGCAAATCAAAGTCTTTTTAAAAAAAGAAGCTTTCTTTACTATATCTTATTAATAGTCATTACTTCTAAATTTGACAAAGATCTTGTCTTTGCAGAATTTAGCATTTTAAATTTTATGGTAAGTTTTATGTACATCACCAGCTTATAAAATGTCACTAGCAAAATGCAAGATGTCAATGAATGGTGTGAAATGATACTTTGTAGTAAAACTTGAATACAAATTTTAACTCTAGAAATAATCCTTGTGTTGAAATATATTTATTTAATATTATGTTTTATATGTTCAAGAATTCTCAAAAATATCTCAGATATTGTAAAAAATATTTGCCTCTTTAATAATTATTATAATATTGTATACAATCTTAAAAGGAATTACATTCAATCATCAAAACATTGTAAGATGACCAGATTAACATTATAAGATAAGGTATTTAGAATTAACTTTTTGGATGCACAATAAATCTTGCATTGATTCCATATATAAAATTGAACTTTTTGATATGTGTATTCTTGTAAGAAATAACTTTGATGATTTACAATTAATATTTTAAATTGCCACACTTTTTTTCCGGATTTAACTAAGCAATTCTGATTTTGCATGTAAATAAGAAACATAAATTAAATTTTCATATATATATATATATATATATATATATATATATATATATATATAT